>UESW01005072.1:182972-473320 GCA_900491605.1 Calamus simplicifolius | reverse complement strand
ATGTCCACATCGTAATCGATTTTCTCTCATTTTATCTTCAATTGGGACTACTCCTATCATTTCTCTTATATGTTTATTTTTTAATTCTATCTTTTAAAGTTTACCACATATCCATCTTAACATGTGCATTTTTATTACACTTAATTTATTCACATGTTGTTTCAATATTGAAACACTCTATTCCATATAGCATAGCTAGCTTAATAGTATTTTTATAGAATTTTCTTTTAATTTTAATGGGATGCGTCGATCATAAATACTTCCGAAGCACTCCTCTACTTAATCCATCATACTTTAATTTTATGATTCACATTTTCACTTATTTCACCTTCTTGCTGGATATTGATTCAAATATCTAAATTTGTACTTCTTGGTATCTTGTGGCTTGCAATCTTCATTGTTTCTTCATTTTTATTTCTATTTTCACTAAAATTACATTTATATATTCAGTTTTAGTTCTATTAATCTTAAAACCTTTATATTTAAAGCATCTTTCCAAATTTCTAGTTTAGCATTTACTCCAGATATAGTTTTATCAATCAACACTATATAATCTACAAATAACATGTACCATGGAATATCATTTTGAATATATTTGGTTAATTCTTTCATAACTAATACAAAAAGATACGGAGTTAAGATAGATCCTTCATATAAACCTATAGTAATTAAAAACTCACTAGTTTCTCCTATTGTTATTTTAATAATAGTAATTGCTCTATCATACATATCTTTATTAATTCTATGTACCTTTTAGTAACTTATTTTTTTCTCTAAAACCAACCATATTATTTCTTCGGATGCTCTATCATATGCTTTCTCTAAATCAATAAAGACCATAGAAGATCTTTTTTTTCTTTTTTCTATACCTCTCCATCAGTCTTCTTAATAAATAAATAGCTCCCATAATGATCTTCTAGACATAAATCTAAATTGGTTATTGATACCAAAGTTTTAGCTCTTATTCGATTTTCTATTACTCTCTTCCATAATTTCTTTGTATGACTCATCAGCTTAATCCATTTATAATTATATAATTTTGAATATCTCCTTTATTTTATATAAAGATATTAATATACTTTTTCTTCAATCATCCGACATTTTTTTTGTTGTATATATAATCCTATTAAATAAATTGGTTAACCACATGACTTCAATTTCTTTAAGCCTTTTCAAACCTCAATAGCGATCGCATTTGGCCCTAATGCTTTTGCATTTTTTATTTTACTCAAAGCCTTTTTAACCTCAAGCATGCTAAATCTATGAAAAAATTTATTTTTATATCTTACTCCTAATTAGTTATCACATCATTCTACCCTTATATTTACTAAATTATTTTTATTTAATAAATTTTTAAAATAACTTTTTCATCATTCTCTTATCTCTTCTTCTTTACTAAGACTCTTCATCTTTATCCTTAATACATTTAATATAATCAAGATCTTTTATTTTCTTTTCTTAGTTTTGCTAGTTTATATAGTCTTTTCATCTCTTTTGTATCTAGTCTATTATGTAATTATCATAGGCTTTAAGTTTGGCATTATTATCTTTTTTTAGCTTCTTTTTTTTTGCATCCCTATACTTTTTAAGACTTTCTTCATCCCTAGCCTCTTGCCAAATTTTATAGTTTGTCCTTTTAAACTTGATGACAGCTTAAACTTTCTCGTTCCACCATCAAGTTTTCTTTCCTAATAGTACTACTCCTTTTGATTCTCCTAAAACTTCTTTTGCTATATTTTTTATGCATTAGTTGCTTTTTTTCACATTAAGTTAAGATTATTATCTATATTTATAGCCATTTCTCTTACTAACTTTATTTAAATAATTCTAATTTTTCTTCTTTCAAAATCTCACATTTAATTTTTGGATTAATAGTTTTATGTTTTACTCTATATTTCATATTTATCCATATATTGCTACCATTATCCTGTATTGTAAAGTTAAACTTTCTTCTGGAATAACTTTATAGTTTTTGCATTCATCTTTTTAGTTAAAAAAAGTCTATTTAACTTTTATTAGATCCACTTTTAAATGTTATTAAATATTCATCTCTCTTTTTGAAACAAATGTTTACTATTATTAGATCATACGTACGTCATTGCAAAATCTAATAAGCTCACGCCAGCTTCATTCCTATATCCAAATCCATATCCTTTATGTACCGTTTAATATCCATCCCTCTATTATGTACATATCCATTAAAATCTTTTCTCATATATATCTTTTCTTCTTGTGATATTTTTTACATTACTTCATCTATGTCTTTTTAAAATTGTGTCTTAGTTTTTGTTGGTCTAATTAATTCTACTTGTGATGCATATGCACTAATTATGATTAGTTATATTATATTTTTAATATAAAATTTTAGGGTGATATAATTTGATCTATCTTTCTTAATTATTTTAATAATATATATTTTTTAAATTTTGGTTATTTATTAATTATATATATGATTATTAATTTTTTGTTTTTATCCCATACGGGAAGATCCCGATATTAGGGATAATCCTTAACCCATGGTTAACCATTGATTAGTTAAAAGTTTAGAGTGTTTGACAATGGACAGCAACGCAAACACCCAATGAGGTTTCATTACAAGAAAGAGGGAGAGGAAAAGCATATGGCGGTGAACTTATAATTTCAAGACCACAAATATATATATATATATTAAGAGATCACTTCTATTGATTCTTGACAATCTTCATGCAGAATTCTACTACGATCTTTAGTTTTAAATTTCAGAGCTAATTCTCTGAGACGCGAAGCACGTGTATGGTATGTATCGCATGCACCGCACGCTGCTAATAATATTTGGGTGACCCTTGGGCGGGTCCAGAGGTCGTGACACGACGGAGGGAAGAGGAGTGAGTCCCCATCACTCGCCGTCTTGTCCCGATCGGACGATTTCGAGCGGTGGGCCATTCTGAACTGCGAGCCCAATCGCACGTTGGACGGTGGGGCTCGCGCGTGCGTGCGGTTGGATATCTCCGTCCATCGCTCGCTCTCGTCGCCTGTGGTACCGCTGCCGTGAGGCAGCTTCTTCTTGCGACGTTGAAGTGGAATCCCTTCAGCAATAAATCATGACATATTTTATTTTTTTAAAAAAAAAATTTAAAAAGCGACGTTTTAAAATTTAAAATTTCAAAGTTTTTTTATTTCAATAATTGATCTTAAAAATACAATTTTATGTAAAGATTATAATTTTTATGTAGAATTTATAATATTTATAAATTCATATAATTTACATAAATATTTAATATTTTTTAATGTAAATATTAAATATTATGCAATAATTATATAATATTTATTTTAATAATACTCATCAATATTATATTTTAATATTAATGTTAAAATATTTATTGTTAATATTATTATACATATTAATAATATTTATGAATATATATATATAGCACTATTTATTAAATATTATATATTTATTTAAAATACTTATAAATAATATTAGAATATGTTCTAGTTAAATTTATACTTTCATTATAAATGCATTGTTATATATTATTATTTTAATAAATATTATTTTATTTATTTAATATTAATTAATTAATTAATTATATTTACGTAAATATTCATAATAAAATATTAAAATTTTAAAAGAACATAATATTAAAATAAAAATTTATATAATTAAAAATTTATAATATTTATGTAAATATTTTGCTATGTAGATAAAATTAAATATTTTGATTGCTTCTAAGTGAATTTTTAGGATGGATTTGTAAATGATGAAATTTGTAAATGACTATATTATGAGATTTATAAATTTTATAAAATTTTAGAAATCTTCTTTTGAGATTAATTAAATAAAAAAATTTTATTTTAAATTTTAAATTTTTATTTAAATAAAATTATTCTTAAAATTCTTTATCCAAACGCATCCTAAGAGCTTTCGAACTTGCAAATTCTACTATGCATTTGTTTGCTTGCAAACGATGTTGCAAATAATAACTTTAAAGAGATAAGACATTTAAAGGACATAAGCCCATTTTCTACCGGCATTGGAGGGCTCAAATTTGAGCTTTGTTTTTGAAAAGGTATTTAAAAAGATATGATAGCTAAACTCGGATGAGTTCTATTAACAATTGAAAGTTAAATATTAAATAATAAATAATTCTTCTTAAATTTCAAGTGAAAATATACCATTTCCACTTCAAACTTTTACTCAAAATACATTTTGCTCCTCAATCCTTCGATTGCATTGATTTAGTCCCAGGATGTTACGTTTTCAATATTTTATTGCATAAACTTACTAAAATTTATGAAAAAGCTAGTGGATGTGACATCCTAACGTACATAAATAGATAAATGATACTATATAATTTTAATTGATCCTATATGGCATGACATTAGAAAATAACGTCTCTAAAACACAAAGAACTAAATTGTAGCAATTAATAGTTTGAGAATCAAAAGTATATTTTGACCTTTATTTTATTTTGATAAACGTGGGAAGACTGCGTTGCTTGAAGGCAATGCTCTTTTACAGGTAAAAATATCAAATGACCAAGCTAGTCAGCTCATGTTCCACTTAAAATTGGCTTGCTCGATTAGTATACTAGCCAAGCTAAATTAAATTTAGTTCATAATTTATATTCTTTGAATTATTATTTTACATAATTTTTTCCACATTGCAATAGATTAATATAATTTATATCAGGAGAATGTACATCAGAGATATAATGGTGAAAATTATTTTGAAGTGAATACATGGAAGTCCTGAGGGATCCGCATTTCATATAACAGGTCTCAAGATTAATCAAGAGTGGTAGGAAATAACTTATCATATTGCCAAGAAAAAAATAAAAAATAGAACTCTAATGAGAATGAAAAATTTGTATCAAACCAGCTGTTTGTATCCCTAGGCGCACGAAATATATAATATTGAAGATAACTCTATTACGGTTATTCGATGAATCAGGCAGGAGTCCAGCACTCACTTGCCTTTATCCTCTTAATGTACGATATCCGCTCTATCTCTTGGAAGCTCGTCATGTCCACATTCGATATATCTATCGCGAGACCAATGCTGTTGCTAATTGATTGCTGGCCGAATGGCCTCTCATTCTGGTGTTTAAAGCTGGAAGCATGATGACCCTTGCCCTTTTATCCTTTTCAGTTATTATATTTTGATATTTCAGGTGTAACCTATCTTAGGAGGTATAATCACTGGACCAAAAAAGATATGCTGTTTGCAAGCAGCCCAAGTTGAGCTTGAAAATAAATAATTATCCGAGCTGGTCTCAATATGAAAAGAAGCCAAGATTAAATTATAGCTTAGCTCAGTGGAGCTAATTGGATTGTTTATCCCTTAATCATAGCTGTTACACCGGCCAAAGAAACTAAGTTAACATGGAATTAGATTAGCTCTATCTTTGCTTAGTCTCAGCATGAATTGCATTACAGCAGGGAGAGAGGGAGAGAGTTGGTGAGAGCCACCCTCGTACCAGGCTGTGGAAAATTCCTAGAGCTGGGTTCCAAGGCTATAACTTTCACCAGAAAAGAATAGAAAAATATCGAATCTCACACCCTTTCACCGAGCTATGAGCCCCACCCCTTGTCCTTTCCCTCATTCCTCCTCTTTTTTTTTATTTTTATTTCAATATCTTCTTGAGCTCAATCTTATCATTTCACACCAAGGACTCCACCAGCAACCAAGGCTAAGTATAGAAGAAACCCGTTATCCCAAGCAATTCTTTCACAAGCCCCACCATGTGTCGGCGAGGGGTGTAGGCCGGCTAGATGCTGTGTCTAAGTTGGGAGTGTTAAGAAGTATTAGTATAATCTCACACGGGAGGACAAATAGACCAGCCTTTTATTTGCCATGGTTGCAGCAATGGATTAATGTATTTAAGTCCTTCCAATTGACACTAGAACAACTGAACTAGCCTAGAGCTAGCTATTGGACCACCATTACCATTTGAAACGACAACAAGAACTAGCTTTTAGAGGTGGCCCTCCATTGCTCTCTTCCCACACTTCATGGTGGACCATCAGAAACGACCCAGCGTTTCTTTTTTTTTTTTTTTTTTGATAGAGGTGGATAATTATACTAGTCTAGTATACATCAATCTCGATAGATCAAAAAATAGTATTTATTTCAGTACAATAGGACAGGATTTTTCTGCCTTCAAATTTAAAATTCGGCATGATAGATAACAGAGATCGCCGTTCAGTCAGCTACCGAGTTGACTTTCTGATAAATATAATTGATCTAGATAATATGAATCTTTCAAAAGGTAGATCAGTTATCGTGAAGCAAAGGATTGATAAAATCTGATCATAACATCTGTCAAAGTCGATGGATGACAATAATAGAGTCTTCTGCAATAAAGAAGCAATGAGCATAAAGAATACGAGCAGCGTAGTTAAACAACTCAACATTTTGAATCACACAGCCGTATCACAATTTAATATTACCATTAATTTCTGAACTCTAAAAAAACACGCATTTATTCATTGTAAATGGTACTTTTTAAAAGAATGAGCTTCTCTGTTTTTTGTTTTCTTTTTTTTAATTAAAAATAATGGAAGTATCTTACTATCTTTAAATTATTTTAAATTTTTTATAAAAATAAAAATAAAAAAATAGAAAAGAGGCCTTATGAACGACTGAGCGCTAGAAACGAGGGTATTGATTGCTGCTCCTCTGTAATCCAAGGCTAGAAGAAGAAGAAGAAGAAGCAAGCAAAACTACTCTGTTTTCTTTAAGAGCAATTCCCACGAGAGCTCACGTTGCCATCCGAGGGAGCATGCGTTGGATGCTGCTGCTATTGCGATCCATTGCAGGAAAATAATTTTATACGCATGGTTGGGGTCCCAAATCTCTTTTTTTTTAAAAAAAATATATATTTCCAGCCAAATTTCTTTATTTTTGCAGCAAGGGTGGAGCAGTTGACAGGGCACTGATAGCAAGCAAACAAACAAATAACTCCTTCCGGACCGCCGCTCTGCTCGTGCTTGGCTTCAAACAGAGCATGTGGCACCGCTCCCAGCTTCCGCGCCCGTGCTCTCACGTGATGATGGTACGTAGCTTCTGAATTGATGCCATTAGAGTCTTCTCCCTCCCTGTACTTGTTAAAGATAAACAGCATGGTTATAGGCCGGTGACTAATGGATTTTTATTCTTAGGAAAGATGTAAACCATGGGATTATTAGAGAAGTAATAAGGGGAATGGTTTGAATGCCAACTTGAATCCCAGTGGAAAACACTTTCCTGCCCCTCTTTTGAGCTGGCTAGCAAGCCAATGGTTTTAGACGGAGCAGAAAGATATTGATCTCAAAATCTTATTTACAAATGGGCTGAGTGCAATAGAAGTATTGATCTTTACTAGTTTTGGTAGGGAACCACAAGAAATGTTGATGATTTATTTATGCTAGTAGCTAGGGCTCTACACATAATGATTTTACCTAAAAGATGGCAGGGATGTTCATCAATTCAAACTTTCGCAAGTCCATCTACTAATTCAATTAATTCGTTAATAAATCAAAATTATATAGCCTAAAAATTTGAATAAAAGTTAATGAGTGATAAGTAACTTGAGCTATAAATACATAACACTTTCTTTTCATCCAATGTAAAATTATTTTTGAAGTATTACTATCTTTTCTTTTTATAATGCGACGTCTTCGACACGCTGCCATAAACTATCTAAAATCTATTTTCGAGCTGGATTGGTAGTACTGTAACTATGGCTTCATGCTATGGCGAAACTCTATCACTGTTTTATAGGTAACCTTTTTCTCATGTTCATTAATTTCTGCACACTCGGATCAGCTTGATACTATCGCTTCAAACCAATCTACTAGTCCAATTAATTCATTAATGGATCAAAATCATGTAGTTCAAAAACTTAAATAGAAGTTAATAGATAGCAAGTGAATTTGAGTTAAAGTATATGATATTTTCTTTTTTATCCAATATATGACTATTTTGGAGTGCCATAGTATGTTAGGGGAAGCTTAAAATCTTTGATGGCATAATTAGAGGCTATGAGAACTTTTGGACTAAGTTATACATTATGTTTAACAATATATTCGAGGTAAAAGTATACTGTACATTAGTTATAACCATTGACATGCAGGTATATCTTTATGTACGTATATATGTATATATTTAAGTACAAACATATCTACTACATAAGTACACACATTTCACTTTTCTCATATCCATTTTCTCACCCTACATATTCCGGCCCCTGTTTTGTTCAAGTGTTTTCCCTTTGCATGGTGAAAATCAAATGGTTAAACATTTGTGCCCTTTTTCTAGCACTTAGCATTTATTTAATTATATTTTTATTAAAAAAATAGATGTATCACTTGTACCGTAATCTACTGCAAGGACCAAAATCGAACATAATATCATAATATCATAAGGTACTACAAAAGTTTAATAGAATTTCAAACAAAAAAGATTTAATGTGAAGGCAGATGGGTTGTCAACATAAAAAATAGTAATAGCCAGCATAAACTTATTTTAATACCTTTCTCTGCCTATATGCATGCTAAGATCAAGTGTGGTATCTACTCTTATCAGAGTAGGTAACCAGTTTGGGAGTCCCTTACGATCTAAGGGCAATGAAAATATTTTGAAAAAAAATGAAAAACCAATAAGAACTTATGTGAGGCTCTATGGCCCCTCTTTTTTTTTTTTTTTTGGTACAAACGGGCGATTACACCACTCTAGTGCGAGTCAGCCCAGATAAATCAGAATGCAAAATTTGATTAAGTATAGAAGGACAGGGGTCACTCTGAGATCAAATCCTGTAACCACCATGATGAGCCACCTCTGTCGCTACCCAATCGGCCGCAGAGTTGGCTTCGCGATAAACATGACGGATTTGGACTCTATCAACATCCCGCAAGGTAGCCCATATATCAAGGATCAAGGGGTTGACAGGAGCTTGAGAAAAGTTATCCTTCTGGATCTATCGGATAACTGTAAGAGAATCGCCCTCAATAATCAGATTAAGAGCATGCAGGGATCTAATAGCATAAAGAATGCCGGCCCAAGCAGCATAAAGTTCAGCAAGAGGAACTGATAGGTCAAGACTGCCAAAACCACCAGCTGCCAACAAATCACCAGCAGGCCCACGAATAAGGAACGCAGACCAGAAAGCCTGCCGCGAACACTGCCGTCAAAATTAAGTTTGACAAACCCTGGAGGGGGGGCTCCCAGGAGATGAAGACCGTATGCCGGTCCGCTGCCGCAGCAGCAGAGGATCCCCAGTGGCCAGGGCTGCCAAACACAGGAACATTCTGACGAGAAGAGAAATCAACCGATAACAGCCTAGCTTTCCGGACAACCCTGAAGGAAGGAGAAGATTCATCAGTGAAGATGAGAAGATTCTGTGATAGCCAGATATGGTAAGCAGTGGCAGCCCATAAGCCAGTCTGGCACTGTCTGCCCTGCCGAAGAATATGCAAAAACATAGATCTCAGAGAGCCCGCAGCATCAGCACGACAATCATAACCCACACTCCGCCAGATTCCCCTAACTCTGGGGCAGTTAAATATAACATGATCGATAGTATCCTCCTCCTGACGACACAAGGGGCAAATAGACTGAATATGAAGGCCCCTATTAGCAAGGAAGGAGCAAGTTGGAATATAATCCCACAGTAGCTTCCAAACAAAAAGCTGAACCCTGGGATGAATAGGGAGCTTCCATACCCAACCAGCATCCATCGTACGATGTGGAGAAGGTCTATAAATACTCATCAAGTCTCTGGAAGGAGCCCAAGGCAGGGAAGATCTGCGCCATAATCTGGTATCAGTGACATTCCCCCGAATAAGCGGAATAGCAAGGATTCGTCGAGCTAATTCCTGACCAAAGAGTTGAGTAACAATATTCATATGCCAACCAGAGGAGTCTGAGAAATCAAATCCTTGACCCTCATACTGCTAGGAATATCGATGCTGGAGAAAGTAGGCCAAAGAGAGAGGGGAAGGTCAGCAATCCACTTGTCCTGGATAACATCAACCATAGAGCCATCACCTAACAACCACGAGGTGTTGGTCAAAATAGTCGGAGCATGGCAATAAACCTCCTTCCAAAAGGAGGAGTGCCGACGAAGGGGCTGATCATCCAGAGATGGGGTCCAGTCACCGTATCGAGCCCGCATAAAGGAGCTCCAGAAGCAGTGTGGATCAAGTAAGAACCGCGACGCATGGCGAGCAAGCAGAACCTCTCTCCGAACAGTCAGAGACTGAATACCCAGGCCACCTTCATGAATAGGCAAACAGACTATATCCCATGATAAAGATGAGTCCCATGACCATCCTGCCCGGAAGCCCACAGAAAATCCCGAAAGCACCGCTCAATCCTTCTCAGGCAGATGTACGGAATAGCAGTGTTGGAGAGGAGGTGCAGAGGTAGGGACGTCAGAACCGATCGTATAAGGATAACCCTCGCCATCATAGATAATGAAGTGATGTGCCAACCATCAATGCGATCGTGGATCCGCCGCTCAATATCAGCATAATCTGTGCAGCGGGGCCGTCTTCCGGTGATAGGGATACCAAGGTA
Source organism: Calamus simplicifolius (assembly GCA_900491605.1). NCBI lineage: Eukaryota > Viridiplantae > Streptophyta > Magnoliopsida > Arecales > Arecaceae > Calamus > Calamus simplicifolius. The sequence goes on along the minus strand of UESW01005072.1, from coordinate 462,780 downwards.
CAGAAGGAGATCAGCCTGACTATTTATGCCCAATGTATGGAGAATGCTTTCCCGAACATGACTTCTGGTCTTAGGGCTAAAGCAAATCATAGACTTGTGAAGATTAACCTTTTGACCAGAAACCTGGCAATAGCTCTGAATAATAGAATCAAAGATGGTCGCATTCCGAACTGTAGCCTGACCCAACAAGATACAATCATCCGCATAGAGAAGATGCGAAACCGAAGGGCCGAGCGGGCCAGCCATGAAGGGGGTGATACGACAATCCTCCTGTGCCAGATGTAACGCACGAGAGAAATCATCAGCAGCCAATATGAATAGAAATGGGGATAACGGGCACCCCTGTCGAAGCCCAACAGTAGAATGGAAGAAATCGGAATGACTTCCATTGATAATCAGGGAGAATGAAGGCGACCGGATGCAGGCCATAATCCATTCTATAAAGAGTTTGCCAAAACCAAATTCAAGCAGAGTACGATGCAAAAAATCCCAACACACCCTATCATAGGCACGCTCCATATCTAGCTTAATAGCCATCAGACACCGTCTAGCAGGAGCTTTCTGGAGATCAGACATGAATTCTTGGGCTATAATGACATTGTCCGAAATACAACGCCCCCTGATAAAAGCCCCTTGCTCATCAGAGACAAGACGGGGAATGACCACCCTCAGACGATTGACTAGTAAGCGAGCACAAATCTTATATAAGGTAGTGCACAAACTAATGGGCCGATAGTGCTGGGGGGTAGAAGCATTAGGGCACTTGGGCACAAGAGTGATGAGGGTCCTATTCCATTCAGCAGGCATGGATTTTGACTGGAAGACAATCTGAATAGCCTGAACTACTTCCGGACCAACAATAGTCCAATAGTGCTGAAAGAAAAAAGGCGGGAATCCATCAGGCCCTGGGGCCTTAATAGATCCAAGATCCCAAAGAGCCAGCCGGATCTCCTCCGCAGTAAAAGGTCTAGCAAGACTGACATTCTCCTGAATAGAAACCTGCTTCAACGAAGAAACCTTCTGAACAGAATCCCCCTCAGCCGAATGCTCAGTCCATCTGGACCGAAAGAACTGAACAGACGATCACGAATAACGTGAATGTCCTCCTGAGAGCCCCCATCCTCTTCTACCAAGCGCCGAATCCGATTAGCTGCCCGACGCCTCAAGGTAGTCTGGTGAAAAAATCTAGTGTTACGGTCTCCCTCCTGTATCCACAGGGCCCTAGACCGCTGCCTCCAGTAGGTCTCCTGCTGCTGAAGAAGAGAATGATGGATAGCAAGCTTAGCACGAAGAGCGGAAAGGTCATCATCAGATAGATAACCATCCCTATCTTCACAGGACTGAAGGTAAACAATGTCAGCTTCGACCCTCTCAACTTGCCTCAAGATATTCCCCACCTCCTCTCTGTTCCATCTGGACAGCCTGCGCCTGACAAGCTCCAGCCTCCTGGACAGTTTGTAAATGGCATTGCCTCTAACCGGTAAGTGCCAGACCTGAGAAATGATAGAGCGAGCCGATGAATAAGAAGACCAGAATTTCTCAAACCGGAACTGCCTTTGAGACTGAGAGTTAGCTTCAGTGGAGACCATAATGGGGCAATGGTCAGAGGCAATCCTGGGAAGATGAGTGACAGAAGACGAAGGGAACATTCGGAGCCAATGGGCAGAGGCCATAGCTCTGTCCAATCTTTCCCACACCCGGGCAGAGCCTTGACGATTGTTGCACCAAGTGAATTGGGTACCCGAAAATCCCAAGTCAAGCAATCCAGTGGATGAGATGAAGGATCTGAACTCAGAAATCTCAACTGAGTTACCAACCTGTCTTCCTCCTTTCTTTTCATTAGCCCCAGTGATACAGTTAAAATCACCGGCAACTAAGGAAGGAAGGCCGTGCGCCAGAAGAGCGAGGAGTTCAGCCCATAAGACCCTCCTCTCCCGAAAATCGGTACTAGCATAGACTCCTGATAAAAGAATGGGGTCAGCGCTGCCCTCGGAGACAACCAAAGACACCAGTTGATTACACTGATGAAAAGCATCAACCCTGATAGAGGGATTGCGCCATAGAGCTAATATACCTCCCGAGAGGCCCGCAGACTCCACAGCATAAGAAGACCAGGCTCGATCAATCTGTCTCCTGAAAGACGACAAGCTGACACCCGATAGTCGGGTTTCCAGAAGAACACAAATATCAAATTGATGAAGCTGCATCAATCTAGCAAAAGAGGCTCGAAAAGATGGTTTTCGAGCCCCCCTGACATTCCAAAACAGAATCTTCATTTAACAATAGTAGGGGTCTCGGCCCCAGTCGAGGCATCTGCCATAGCAACATTAGAAAGCCCCTCTAAAGATACAGTCTCCCTAACACTCTCACCCTGAAGCATCCGAGGACCAGCAACAGGGAGCGAGGGATCCACTCGCTGACCCAGAATGGCCGCCTTAAGAGTGGAGACTGTAGCCTCATGACTGCTTTCTACCATTGAAGATAACTGGGGAATAACTGTATGAGCATTAGTCCGGCCCTCAGGAGGCATCACAGACAAGGGAGCGAGGGTCACTGGGTCCCGAACAGCAATCTGGCAGGTAGGAAGGGAAGCTTTTCCCTCCTTGGTTTTTCCTTTTCTATTGCCAGATTTTGGGGAGAGTCGATGGATTTGAGACTCTTCTGGTCTGGCCCTCTTCAAAGGAACCGGGTTAGCATCCCGACAGCCAATCGGAGTGTCAGACCCAAGAACAGCAAACGGATTATTAGACTGAACATTCAGAATGGAAGGAGGGGACTTGGGCTGAGTCTGAACTCCAGAACCATCTTCAGCTTCAGCCAGAGGGAAACCGGCACGCAGTGGCTTCTTAAGTTTTTTCCCCGTTACTGTAGCAGAGGAACCGGCACGCTTTGCATCCAGCTGAGCCGAGGGCAGTGCGATGGACTCCATGGATTTCCCAAGCTTGGAGAGGCGCCGGCGAGCGGATTTGAGCGGAACATTCCATTCGTCCCTGGCTTGACCCGAACCAATAGCAGAGAAGGCCACCGTCGGGGCATGAGCCGGAGAGGATGAAGAGGGGCCTGGGTCCTTAGCGGACGGAGCAGCAGGAGACGAAGGAGCAGAATCCGGAGATGGAACCGACGACTTTCCAGCCAGCGGAGCCCCCCGCGACGGCGAACAGCCACCATCCACGGGCCGAAACAGGGGATAGATGAATTGGACGAAGAATCAGCCTGTTGCCCAAGATTGCAGGGACCCCGGAGATGCAATGATCCACAGAAGCAGCAAATCCCTTCAATGTGCTCGTAGACGAAAGATTGCCAGAAGGGAGCAAGAGACCCCCTCATCCGAACACCTGGCCGCAGCGGACGGGAGAGATCCGCTCTGACACAGACACGAGCAAATCCAGCTCTGCTTCTCGCCGTCGTCGGAGGGTCAGCAAAGAGAAAACTACCGGCCGAGGCAGTGACGGAGCGGAGGATAGGATCCGACCAGTATTCCAAAGGAAGATTTGGCAGCCGAATCCATACAAGAGCCGAAGAAACAGAGTCAGGCGCTGGGAAGAAATCAGCTCTCCAAGCCTCAGATGCCAGCGGCTGGCCGTTAACGATCCAAGGTTGCTCCCTTTGGTAAATGAGTCTTGTCTAGAAAAGAAAAAAATATTTGACGAAAACTCTTCTCCAAAATCTAAGGATTAAATGAGGCTCCAAGACTATTATTTTGACAAAAAGAAAGGAAGAACTATTCATACTTCAATTACTAAAGTCTATATAAGAATCTAACCTAGAAAATTTGCTAAGCAAAAAAGTGTGATCACTAGGGCAAGCTTTATATAATTCAGGCTTCATGATTTTTTTTTTTTTTTTTTTTTTTGAGAAAAACGGACGATCACACCAGTCTAGCGTGAGTCAACCCAGATATATCAGAAATAAAAGCTGTTTAAGTACAATGGGGCAGGAGTCCCCCTGTTTCCATATCCAAAAACCAGAAAAAAAGGCCGCAACACCCGCAATCCAATCAGCTACCATGTTGGCCTCGCGATAGACATGCCGATCTGATAGAAAGTGACCCCCCTCAAAAGAGACGAGATATCCAGAAGAAGAGGATTAGTCGGAGGGAGATCACTACCTTCCTGTCGAAGCCAACGAATGACCGTAAGAGAGTCCCCCTCAATAAAGAGACTCTGAGCATGAAGGGATCGACCGCAAAAGAAATCCCGGCCCACGCCGCATACAGCTCGGCCATAGGAACAGAGGAATCAAGGAGACCAAAACCTCCAGCCGCCAACATACCACATCAGCACCTCTAATAATAAAAGCAGAACCAGCGAGTCTTCCCCGAACACTCCCATCAAAGTTGATTTTAATATACCCTGATGGGGGGGGGGCTCCCAAGAAATAAAAACCGTCTGCCGGTTTCGCTACCGAAGTAGCAGGGGAACCCAGTGATCAGATATATCAAAATCATGAGCAGCACGAGAGAAGGCAGAGTAGTTGATGAGTTTTTTATACATCTAGTTTGCAAATGGAACTTGGCTTGAGCTTGTTCTCTTAGTGGCTCAAATAATAAGAAGGGCTCAAGTAGACTAAAGTTTTCATGTTGATGGAAGCTTTAAAGTTACCTTAGTGGTTGCGTTACGTGTCTCCACATAATTCATTTACATGAAATAAGCTGCTCCACGTGGCTGCTATTTTGCAGAGCTTGAATGATCTTGACCTTCACAAAGTTAAAGAAGAGTGAGATATTCAATCCACCAACTTAATGTAATAATGAAAGCAGGATTAATTAATCTAATATACTACTCAAACTCACATTTGATTTTCATTATGGGGACGCATTTGAGTTTTGCCGGTTAATTGCACTACACCTTTTATTGCTTTTGTATGAAAATGACTGCAATAAAATAAGATGACATAGCTTTTTCTTAAAAGTAAAATTGACAACTAATAACATGCTAAGCTGTTGTTTAGTTCTTCATTCAAGGCTAGAATAATGGAGTTATAGTTTTAAAAAAATGCTATTAGATAGAAAATCGATAAATAAATCATCATGCAGGGGTAAAATGATAAATTTTTTAACATACCATAAATTATGATCAAGTTCTCATCCTAGAAACTTTTGGCAGATTGGCAATGAGCATGGCAACAAAGAGGTAGCAGGTGTCTTGAGGGTAAGCCAAAGCTACATGGCCAACATGATTATAATGAGGTACAAGATGCCTCAAGGATAGAGTATGCAAACGAAAGAGATGATGATGCCAATCCAAAAGATAAGGTCATGATGAAGGAAGTCGAACATCTAGAAAGAAGAGGTTGGGGTTGATCAATTGAGGCATAAACTCATGCAAAAATGGAGTTAGAAATATAATAAATATAGATGATTGCAGCATACAATGATTTTAATCATTAAAATATAACCAAAAGATTATTGTATCGTATGATAGTTTTAATAATCACAGATATATAAAATTATTAGGATTAAAATTTTAAAATTATATGAATTCTTTTCTCTAAGTTATTTTTTAAATCACAATTTTGTCACATGTGATGATGATTTTCAATGGATTCTCATATTCTAAAATTGTTGCACAATTCTCATCTAATTTCATTCACTGTTGGGGTTCATTTAAGATATATTAAATCTGCATTCCTCTTTCCTCCCAGAAGCATCCCTATCATTGGATTCCTATTCCATCAAATAAGTTAAATATCCCTTGATCTTTATGCAAAAGAATAATTCCTCTGCGTTCCCGGCAAGGCAACTTAATTAGGATTCAAGGTGGCTTGTTAAGAACCTCTATAAACAAGGATGGTCATGACTTTGTTGCTTTTAGAAAAGGTTTGGAGGTCAACATTATATTCCCTGAGCCTTTGTTTGGATGGAGAAAAAAAGTAGAAAGGAAAGAAAATTAGAGAAAAAAATAGGAGAAAAAATAAAATTTATCCATTTGGATGGAGAGAAAGTAGGAAGGAAAGTAAACTAGACGAAAAAACAAGAGAAAAAATGAAATTTATCCTATTTGGATTGAGAGAAAAGTAGGGAGGAAAGAAAATTAAAGGAAAAAATAGAAAAAAAATGATGGGCCCTACGTAAAAGTTCTCGCTCTGAAGAGATTTCGAGAGAAAACTCAAGGGTACTTTTTTTTATTCCGATATTGATCCTTCAAAAAAAAACTGATATATTTTTTAATCATTTGTAATATGGGCATTATTATCATTGTAAATTATCAAATTTTCTTCTCTTTATTTTCTTCCCACTCATCCAAATAGAAGGAGAGAATATTTTCTCTCACTTTTTTCTTCTCTCCGTTTTCTCTTTCCTCATTTTCTTTCCTTCCTACTTTTCTCTCCATCCAAATAGAGCATAAGGGGCAGTGAGACGTGCAACATATCCTTGTATGTATACTTTTAGTTGACCAAGGGTTTAATATATGGATACGAACTTGAATACATTAAAATCACTTACTCAGTTGAGGTCCATGCTTCTTTTTTTCAAGCCTTCCTAGGGGCAGCGAATTTTTTACTTGTCATCTTCAAGCATTGTTTTCCTTTTGATCATCCAAAGAAAGTTTTAATGCATACATTTACTAACAATATCAATTCAAGTATCATCCAATTACATTTTCATTATTTTTCTTTTAACTTATTATGTTTGATCCAGTGCATAATGCTCCGGCCATGGCAAGGCTTCAGAATCATATGTACACACACTTGCTTTTAAATGCATGGTGCTTAAATCACAATCTCCAATATATCCTTATAAACTTCCTTAATAAAAAATTTTGCTCTTTAAAATGTCTAAGAATACTATTAAAGCTTGCCTGGACTATAAAGGTTCTCATTTTATCTGCCAATCTTCCGTGCTTGTCTCCTATGCTTACATACAAAATTATTTCACCGGATGGAAGTGAGAGAGCACTCACTCATGATCTGTGACAATTTCTTTTTCATTTTCAAATCCATGGATAAAATCTACATAAAAAAAGAGATAATTATATCATTTATTTATTTGCTTGCACAGGAGTAGTGGAAATTAAAGTCCACAGGTGATTGGACCCATCACTAGATCAGTGTCTTTAAATCAAAAGAAAGACTCATCATATCAATAAAGACCAAGAGATCGACCTAATGTAATATTATTACAATTGCTCACTCATTTGTTTTTCAGCACATACTGTAACAGATGAACAATGACCATCAGCAGTCACCCCACCCCATGTGCACTTGCTAGATTCATAAAGCCTTCCCAACAAAGAGATCCATCTCACTTGCTTTCAAAAATTTTTAATGCGAACTTCTTTGGAGGAGGGTTATCAAAAGAAGATTACAGGATATAAAGGCTATAGCCTACTGAAGGTGGGTTGGATTAGGGGCATCATTAGCACTCATTTATATGCTAACAAAGATTAGTAAACAAGTAAAAGCGTTTGGATAGAGATAGCTTTATGAGGAGTACAAGAAGTGTACAAGCCTAGGCATGCAAGGTGGGAATGGAGATACTTCGCTATCAAACAAACAAAACAACTTGATAGAAGAAAAAAAAGAAGATTCCAAGTTACTTTTAGGCAGTTATTGATTAATTAAAAGAAGGCTGCACCCGTGCGCTACTGCAATCAGCAATCAGATACCATATCCAAGGCAGAAATAAAGCTTGACAGAGGAGAATAAATAAAGCTAATTACTATTCTTGTGCAAGGGAGCTACTTTTATTAAGTGTCAAGGACTCCAGTACGAAGGCATCTTTATCTATAGCATGGCTCCATTTTAGTTCTAGCTGAGCTTAGAAAGTTGCCTGGCTTGCTCAAACTCAGCCCAGTTTACATGTTGGATGAAAAGATCTAAACTCAGATGCTTAGCCTACCAACTGTAGACTCAACATTACCATGATCATAAGTGAGTTATAGAATATTCAGAGAATGCCATTTCAGACTCCAATTATTCTTTAATTGGAGTGCTTTATAAAGTAGGCCTAGAATAAAGACAAGACAAACTTCAGGTAGGCCTAGAATAAAGAGAAGAGAATGTTATCTTTCACGCATGCTTACATAAATGTCCAACATCTTCCTTGCCAATGTGATGTCCTGAAAAGAAAAAAAATTGTGCATGCAACAAAAGATGATATATTTTGGTATATATATGCAGGTATTTCAAGTTGGGCTGTCAAATCATACTAACAAATCAATTTGAGAGCCCACTAGGGTTGGGTAAAGTATATGAACTGAAATCATTTTGTAGCTTTTATTTGATATGACCTAATCTCCTCCTCCTTCTAGGAGGAAATTACATATGTCCATACCAAAAGGTGGTGATATTTAGTTTGTAGGCTAATATCAACGCTCTAACGGTTCAATAATAGACGGCAGTACTTAGGCTGGGTGTGCTTTTGAGGTTATGGATTTAGATATCCGCAGTACAAGATTATGTATAGCTGGAGCATCCATCTAGGAAATATTAGTTGGAACAAATGAGCAGTTGATGCCTTCTATTCATTTTATCTTTATTGGAAAATTTTATGGGACCTAGCAACCTTGTCTGGATACATAAGGTTGCAAGATTATTTATGCTGAACTCTTTAAGGTTATTTACACAAATTAGCATCACCTAGTTTCTCAAGAAGGTTATTTACATGTACAGCAATCTAAAGTAGCCTCGCTGGTGGATGATTAACAGTGTAAATCAAAGTAACTTTATTTGCATTAACTGAAATATTACCTTTTTCTCTGTGCAACATTCTGTGAAAATGTGGATAGGTTCAACCTATCAACTGAGATTGATACAGTGGAAACCCAAGCTTGTGGTTCTACACAGTGGCATCCCTTGTGCTAACTGGATCTGTGCATGAGAGTTTGACGATGTTCATTCAAGTCCAACAAAACTTGCATCTGGAATCTTGATCGTATTAAGCTTAGTACTGTTGCATATTATATTTATGAAACAGCAGAAAAATGTCAAATATTGATCATTAGCTGATTCATAATTTTAACAATGTCCCATGAAACTTGCACAACCATCATGGTGTAATGACTGCAAGAGTACAGCATGAGGGCCTCGGTCAAGACAGGCACTCTTTGGAAATATACACCAGTCTTTCTATATCTATGAACATATAACCTGATGTCTTACATTTTATCCCCATATGAAGTGTGTTAGAACTAAAGTGAACCATGCATTCTCTCGCTTGCATAACTTGTGCCCAACACACTGATTGCCATTAATCTAAAGAAACTGGCAAACAGCACGATCGGTGTCACCTGTTAAAATCTTTTCGACAGTGTCAACATTCCATATTGTAGTGAAGAGGAGACTCGGGCTTTCCGATAAAGAATCTACATTTTCCATATAAATTAAAAAGAATTACAAGATTGTTGCCGAATAACATGCAGAGAAAAGTGCTATCTCAATTAAAACAATTTGGGATACAGCTAGTAATTATATATACATACATAAAGGCATCTTGTTCTTCGCTTCAATCAGTATGCCTGCGTCTCCGGAAATGTCTAAGAATGAAACTATCTGCATACAGGGGGTAGTTCTTCCTTATAAGACCTTTTATGCACTTCCAATATGAGAAGTCAACCATCTCACCATCCTTCCGAACTATGAACAGACAGCGGGAGTTTGTAAATTCTGGATGAAACCCTATCTGCCAAGTGAAAAGTAATAATAGAATTAAGTTTTACTTCCAAGCCAGAGGGTTACATTAACAGGTACATGCAATTAAGAAAAAAATTGTTTATGAGAATTGAATAGATATGTAATAATTTGGACCACAAACACAAGGGCAAACTTTAATAAGTAGAAAAAGAAATTATGATTATGTGTTCCAAGCATAGGTGCAACTGCAGGGACAAATAGGGTTATCAAGATGTGAAATAGAAGGTCCACCACTATCATATGTCCAACAATCCATTTAGAACAAACTGGCCATGAGGGTATTAATGGTGGAGCAAGTTATGTTTGCAAATAATATTTGCCAGTCTTAAAAGATGAAGGACCACATCTTCTGGGAGTCAATGTCTCAGTAACACAGCTAATCCATTATTTTTTAACCAGCTGCCATTTAGTTGCAAATCTTGAGTTGATGTCTCAGAAACACAACTAATTCCTACATCTGAATCAGTTGGCATTGAGTCTCCATGAATTTTAGAACACTAAGATCTGCTCAGTCAAGATGGTGCCGATGGCAGTCAGGCTGATACTAAGGTACTTGCAATTTCCGCAACTTGCCCATGTTCTCCTCACGTAATGAAGTTAGTAGGGTTCGTATAGCCATGGTCTTCCTAATAGGATGTGACATGCATGCATTGGTACCACATTACAAAGAACCACATCCTTGTACTTGCCAATAGAAAACGCCACCAACACTTGCCTATTCACCTTGATTTCTCTGCATTGTTTAACCATTGGAGCCGGTATGGTCGCGGGTGTTTCAAGGTAGTCAATGCCAATTTCTCCACTAGTTCGGCGCTAGCAACGTTTGTGCAACTCCCACCATCAATGATAATACTACAAACCTTGTTATTGACAAAGCACCAAGTATGAAACAAGTTCTCTCATTAATTGTTTTCCTCCTTGTACATGAGTACTATAAGGAGCTGGTTAGAAAATAATGCTCCCTTGATCTCATTTTTCTTTGCAATGAAACTGAATTTTTTTCTCTTGCTCTCACTATGGCCAAAATCCCTTCTCTCTCTTTTTCACTTTGCCTTGCGTTTTTCTCTTTCTCGGTTCTTTTCTCTCAATTTCGGCCTTCTTTTTTTTTTCTCTTCTTTTCACTTGCTTTTTGCAACTTCAATTGGTCTTTAAGAACTTGTTTTTGAGTTAATGGCATGAGAGATATGGGCTGCTTTTTAATGGTAAATGAATACCTATTAGTAAAACCATCGACCCATCAATCGTGCTGTCCTGGTCTTCCCAATAGGATGTGACATGTGTTAAGGGTGAGACCTAGTGCAATGGCTAAGGTTGCTCCATTGTAACTAGGTCATAGGTTTGAAATATGGAAACATTCTCTCCGCATGTAGAGGTAAAGCTGTGTACATCTAACCCTCTTTAGGCCCGACAAATGGCAGCAGTCTCATGCATTGAGCCTCTCTTTAATGAAGTTGAAGTCTACATTAATTAATTTACTAGTTTCATTAGTGGATTTTGACACAACTTCAATAAGGGATTAGTGGATCAGTTAATGACACAACTTCCTTCAATAAGGGGTAACCTTTCTTTCACTTCACATTTTAGCAATGTATAGTAAGAAAACTAGAAATATCCTGATTATATGAAGGTGGTAGCCATACATCCTTGGCTTACTATCAACACGCACCCGCTTCTTATGTGATTCTTTAAAGTATATCTAAAATATCTGCTTCTTTAAAGTATATCTAAAATATCAACACGCACCCACTTCTTAAGTGCTTCTTTAAAGTATATCTAAAATATCTGCTTCCAAGCAACCACACCCGTATTGGATCTTACACCTCATTCTTGGTTCTCATAACTAAGCCTTTGTCCACCAAACTATCATGTATGTCTAAGATAATTCTGCTAGATATATATTTTTAGATTTGATTTATCAACTTGATAAAATTAAGGAGGTTCATGGTTTGATTTATGGTCCTATTAAACATTCCAGAATTTAGTTAATTAAGATTTTTATAGCAATGTTCAATAAGCATGATGTTTAACGTGTTCCAAACATAAGCTTATTCTTATTTACCTCCCGCCTTTGAACCAGGAGCAACATGAAATCCATTCTATTAGATCTTAGTCTTTTCCTACTCCTATTCCTATTCCATTCTTCTAAGTTCAGAAAAATTTTACAAACAACTACTAGCAATTTATTATATTTAGAAATTTATCTAAATAGATTTAGTTGATATAATTCAAATCAGTAGTAAATTGAGAGAATGTCGAAGTCCTTGGATTTGTGTTTCAAGTGATGTAGGTTTCTTCATAAGTAGGGCTCTAAAGAATTTTGTAATTTTGACATGCTTATTAAAAAATTACAGGTCATCTATTTATCTTCTTGCTTCTCTTCTCTTCCATCGTCTATCATCTCTGCCTGCACAGCCTTTAATTTAATCTTCTTCCATCTCTCTTTCCTTTTCCTCTGACTGCCTTTCTGAAATTGGCAAACAAAGAATAGAATTGCTACTTTAACTGTTCCTTCCCTTTTCTAAATCCACTGGTCATTTTTTCCACTCTCCTTATTTTATGCTGTTGTTGTGGACTTTGGAGGTATTTGGAGGCATTGATTTCAGTATGCCCCTTTCCTAATTTTCTTATGCATGACCTCTTAAACTGTAATGCCCTTTCCCATTCAAGCAAGATCTTCAACTTGGTTTCACACCAAGATTTGCATCCTCTATTTTTTTTAATACCACAAGTTTTGGAAACTATTCATAAAACAAGGAGGTAAGATATGCATCTTTTTCAGATTGACAGGAACTGTGGCTCTAATTTGTGTGATAGTAATTCTTTCTGGATGCAGTTTCAGTGTGTGTTAAACATTATAGTGCAGTTAAAGACAGACTGACAAAAGGTTGCAGAATTTTCAAAGTGCTACTAATAATCCAATAATATGTTGAATGTTATCGTTTTGGCAAGATCCATGTAGCAACCACTGAAAAATGCAATCATGCACCATCAGGCTGAATACCAAACATTGAATTTTTAGTTGCTATTTAAGAATTTGGTGAAATGGAGAAATATCATTTTTACAAAGTCAGCAATTATTAAACATAGATGAAGTTGAAAATTGGAGAAGAGATGATCCAAAATAAAGATTGAGTTATTGAGAATTTTCTAACTGAAACTAAGCACAACCATATAACCATAAAAGCGATGCATTGTAATATTTCATGAAATTTCTCAAACTTACACCCTTGAGATTTCTTTGTTTATTTGCTTAATTCTTTTCTGTGGGTGGGATATCTGCATCAATATTTGCATCAGAGAGGTACTCTTTGCTAGCCATTCATAATATATTGCATTTAGAGAGAATTGTAGTTTTAACCTTTGGCAGCCAATGGCTTTTACAATGTTTAACCATCAAAATAGAATGTACGTCCTAGAAATTCACTATAGGTGTTTCACTTTTAGATCAGACAATAAATCGAATCAGAACTAAAATTATGAAAAGAATAGAAAAGGAAGAAAGGAAGAATGAAGAATAAAAATACAAGAATAGGAGAGAATGCCAGAGAAAGAAGAACATTTTGAGAAACAAATGGCTTGTGGAAAGGGGAAACGAGTACACCCATTTTCACATGTTTATCTTTAGATGAGCTAGTACAACCTCTATCAACAAATCACGTTTGTCCATTTTGTTTCATATATTTAATGTGGCTGATAGTGATATTGTAAGAAAAAAAAAATCTTTATGTTCATGTTAATTCTTACCAATATTAGTCAAAAAATATTTGTATTTCCTAATATTCCTTTTCCTATTGACATAATTATATGACAACTAGATTTCAGGAAGACATGACACAGAGTTAAGATTATCCGTTACTGGTGCTCCTATCCTGTAATTAAATTTATGTCCCCTGTCAGCAGTAGATTTGTAGGGTCACTACTTTTTTGTGAAACCCATGATTTACAGAAACAGAAGAATGGTAAAATAAATGCTTCGCTTAATATTGCGTGACCAGATTCAAGATTAATTCTACCATCATAAAACAACAATGGTTTAAAAAAAAAAGGATCAACTCTCAGCTTTTGGATACATCTAGTCCTGCATAAAACGGACAAGGGCTGATTTCAACAGACAGAATGGCAGATGGTCAGGAGCTAAGACAGAACATACTGAAATTAAGCGTCCTTAAGAAGAAAAGCCAGCCTTCCATCTATGGAAGGATGGACATTATGCAAAATGAATTTTCCAACAAAATACACATCTTATGAAGCATCACAGGATAACAAACTAAATGTTGTGCAATTGTGGTTCAAACCCCAACACTGATTTATTGAAGAATATATAAAAAAACTAAATGTGTGTGTAGAACATGTAACTCCTTATAGATTCAGCATAAGGCAATTTAAAATGAACAAGATAAACATAGGCATGCACTCTACACAAAATAAAACTATGGAACTCCAGATTGTATCAGGAGAAGAACAATTAATAATGCTGGCATTTTTAAGAAGACATACTTTGATAAAATCAATTCCACATCCTATCTTCTTTTCAAACTGTGGATGATATGGAAGCAGCCTTTCCAGAATTGTTTTTTCATGTTCTACACTTAGCCTGTCACCAATTGCATACCTATAAAAAGCATTTGCAAGAAAATTTAGTAACATAAAATTAAGATTAAAAGCAATGTCATGGACACTTGATAATTAATTATCTGTGGTATACAATTAAAAACACAATATGTACTGCAATCCAATGGTAAGTATTGACTAAGCTGCAACTAAAGATGAAGGGCATCCAAATCATTATTGTTTATGTTAAATCAATATATATATTTTTATAATTATCCAGAGGAAAAATCTCCAGTATGAACTAAATTGTAGATGAGACACTTCATGTATAGATCATCAGAACAATACCAAGGACATTATGATGTCTGACACTACAATGCCAATAAATATCATCCAGCAAAGATTCCTATTCAGCATTCCATTAATTGTTTGCATGTCTAATGTAAAGACATAGGACATGAATGGTTAAAAAGAGATGGTTGAGAAAAACCAGAAATAGCAAATTAGCAGGGCAATATTAATATCAGTTGATCCTCAAACAAGTCAGAAGCGAATTTGGTAGGTAATGAATGGAGAAGGTGCGGTCAAATGAAAGGAGAGCATTTCTTATTTCTTTTTGATTAGGCAACATTTAAAGAGGTGTATACTGTGCAAAAGATCCAGCCATGTAAAGTGAAATGTGCGGTAACAAGTAACACATGCAAATCTTTTAGTTATCCAAAATTAAAAGTTTCAAAATTATACACAATCCAGACCACATTTTCTTAATAGATAAGATATATAGACTACTAATCTCACAAATCTGAGCCAAGAATAAAGTGCTAGTCTGCAGCATAGCGTATCCTGCCTATGTACCCTGCCAAGAAGTTATTGCAAATGGTGCAAGGCAGCATACATACCAGCATGCTTACAGGCCTCAAAGTGCACCATCTAATATTAATGCTTGTCTTTGATATATGCAAGACAAACTGATATATAGTGATATAAGCTTGTGCCTTGCCTCTTATATAAACCTGTGCCTCACCATAGATAGTACAAAACGCTTCCTTTCTTCTTTTAAATTTGAAGGCCTCACATATAAAAGTAGCACACAATGTAATTGTTTCTTTATATTGAGTCAAAAGCTAGCCCCAAATTTTCTTTGTTTGGCCTTTCTTTTATAAAATTTGATTAGATCAATTCTTCTTCCTCTTAATTCATTAACTATAGAAAATGAAGAAATGTTGCATGAAAAGAACAATGGCTGAGGTCTTCTGGGTGCTCTAAGATACATCCCATGGGCTTGGGCTCTAAGATACATCCCATGGGCTTGGGAGCTATAGCCTCTAGGCTCTCAGATAGAAATGATATCCACCAGTAATAAGAAATATATGTCTTTCTACTTTTATTCCATTTATATTAACATGGGTTTCACTTAAGAATGTCTGCTACTTATTTTGCAGATCTTCATGACCTTACAATGTTTACTTAGGAATGTTTAGCTAGGTGCTCTAAGATACATTCCATAGACTTAGGGGCTATAGCATCTAGGCTCTTAGATGGAATGTATTTGATCATTTCATATCTTTATGACCTCCAGATGCTCCATGAATATGAGTAGCCGTGGCTCCACTATGAATACCTTTTCAGGCTAGCCTTATGCATCATCCTGGTGCTGGCCTATGCTCCCCACAATGTACTGGAGCACATAAGTTGGTATTCAGAATGTCACAATCTATACATGAACTTTCACAGGGCATCATCAGTTCAGTATTCAGTAATTATTTGAATATAGAAAGGACTCTGAATTTGGAAAAAAAAATGGGGCAAATTCATCAACAAGTGTAGTAGCCATAATGTCAATGGTAACAAAAAATTCATCAAGCGCAACAATTCATGGTGGCAATCATTGTTTTCCAAACCAAATTGAACCAGTCAATTTGGTCTGAATCGAACTGAACCAACCGTCACAAGTTTTATTTTGCTACGTTAGCTTGGTTCCACTGAAAGACCATGAAAAAACTGGATCAAAACTAAAAACAAGAAAAAAGAAAAAGAGTGGTATGCTGTTGAACTGAATCGAACTAGTCTGGCACCGGTTTACGGTTCTGTGAACCTTGGTGTCAATAGTTGTAACACAAAGGTTTTTTAAATGTCATGGATAACCCATGAATAAATCATTAAATCCATGTATAATTTAAGAAAAGTTGAATAATTCTGGATTGATTGGAGAATAATTCAGAAATTATTTGGCTAAGAGAAAAATTAAGAATAATATGAGGTTTCTTCAATAATTCAGAGAATATTATAAACATGCCACATGTTATTAGTGCATAAATATAGCTATATATTCTCCTAAATTTTTGACTCTGAATTTTTAGCTAATTCCTGTTGCAATGTGAAGGTGATTGTACAACATTACCTGTAAGACAAATTACATGAAACTATGCACCGCAGAAGATAAACGATTATCAACACAAATATCTATGAATATCTAATGCCAAATTTCTCTATACAGTTTGAAAATAAAACAATCAACATTTCTCTGATATATATATATATATATATATATATATATATATATATATATATATATATATATAGAGAGAGAGAGAGAGAGAGAGAGAGAGAGTGTGAGTGAGTAGGTAGCTTGTCTTAGCATTGCAACAATTAATCTTTTAGTAAGCTTGCATATCTCTTATACCAATGCCTGCCACACATCAATATGATACATGTATAACACAGCTAGCTTACACACACAATGTATGATAGTTAAATCCCCTAATCTTACCACATAGTGGTTAATTTAATATGAAATTAATCTTCTTTCCAAAACCAGGAAAGTCAGTTTTCAGGTTTCAGCAAATTATATCCTCATTGGAAGATTTCAGCAAGATGGAAAACTAAATACATAGGTAGGTAACTATATTTTAGTGTACTTTCAACAATATGCCTGCGTTTTCTGCACCACCACCTCTACGTGAATTGAATACTTATTTTCAACTGTCCTTACTCGTATGATGGAAACTCCTAACCGGCCGTCCATTGGGCAGACATTTAACCAACTCACATTATCATGCGTGACAAAAAACAGACATGTAAAGGGAACAATGGTGCTCCAAAGAAATCCAGAAAAATAAGGAAGAGTCCCAAGGAAACTAGGTTTGAGATAAACCAGAAGAAAAAAAAAACTGTTTCAGAGAGTCCAATGAGACAAAAAGGATACCAAAGAGTCCAAATTTGACTCAAAACAAAAAATATGTCAGATCTGACACACTAATTTTTCTTTCCATCTCTTTCACATCACAAGTACAAATCTATTTGTCAATTTCAATGCTCCATGCTTCCGCTCATCTTTTTCTCTATGGATATCAAGATTTGAAGACTAGATGGATTTATCATAGCATCCACTTCTCTCATGTGCATAGCATGTCTTAAATACTAGCGTTAAACCCTCACCTCAATCATCATCACAGTAAGCTGTTGCTGAAACTTGTTGGAGGTCTGGACCCTATGTTGGTAGATCCAACAGTTAACTGTGACCCTTGCATTGTCCATGATCATCACTAGTATGTTGTCAGATACTATTGATTGCTCACCAGGAAGCCAAAACTCATTGCTTGATCTCAGTTAGGAAGTAACAGATTCGTGGAGTCCAACTATTAAGAGATGCTAGATTCTAATAATTACAAGCTTGGAAACTTCAGTTAGCTAATACTGCAACCTGCTAGATTTCTACAACTGTGCTCTCTCTCCTTAAGACCAATTAATACCCCACAAATATTTTGTGAACAATATTGGAGGATTGCACATCTTCCCAGATGAATTCTATTTGTTATCAAAATTTTAGCAAGCGGTAATGCATCTTTTGGCCATCAACGTCTTCTTTTTAAAGGTCTATGACCTTGGTTTGATCCAATAAGAACTCATGAGCCCCTTTAGTGACCTTTTCCATCTGCAACCATTCTCATGTCCTTCTTTGATTTGCATTTTATAATAGTATCATGGTCTGCGACTTCGGTATATTGTACCACATGGTTCCTATGTGGAGCATGACAAGTGTCGACATGCCAAACTAACCCTCATACTTAGCGCACCAAAATTGTACCAACATATTATTTATACGAGATCTAGTATCGAGATTGCAAAGCTTGATTAGTATAATTACATTGTTTCATGACCTATCGAAATTCTCCTACCGCCCACACTGTGATTGCTTATCATTCTACTATTACTCCCAATTTTATTATCCCTCAACAGCTTCTTGCTTGTCTATGGATGAACTTAACAATTAATACTATAAAGTTCTGTAAAAGTAATGCAAATCCACTTACGATTGATCAAATCATACCGTTTCTAATGCTTGGTTTTTAGAGAATCAACCATTAAGTTAGCTAACAGTTCGATATTCTTAACTAATATCCCTAATCATCTTTGATTCTAGGATCATCTTAAGTTTTAGCTTTTTAATATATTTCAAATTTTGAGACTTTTTCTATACTTGTAAGTATTAAAATTATGTGATTAGAACAGTGAACATGTTTGATAAAATAATGTTACCTTATATTATTACAAATGAATGAACTTACTGCTTACCTATATAACTTATTAGAAAAATAATGCAATGCTTCTCATAAGTGATCAGATCAGGTTGTTTCTGATGCATTGTATTTAGAGAATCAACAATGAATGTGACTAACACTTGGTTATTCTTATCTAACATCATCATAAATTTTAGCTTTTTAATCCATTTCAAAGCTGAGGCTTCTATTTTGCTTGTAAGTATTACAATTATGTGATTTGAAACCCTGGTATGTTTTATAAAACAACGTTGCCTTAAATTATTTATAATGAATTTAATCATCAAAGCTATAAAGTTCTATGAAAGAACTTACAGATTAATTCTATAGTAAAAGTAATGCAACTCCTCTCATAGGTCACCAAATCATATTCTTGTCTATTATATGCAATCATCTTTGATTTCAGCAGTCTTAAGTTTTAGTCTTTTTGATACATGTCAAATTATGAGGCTTTTATTTTACTTGTAAATATTAAAACTGTGATTAGAAGCCCTGAATGTGTTTGTCAATATGATGTTCCATTATATTATTTGCAACAAAATTATTGAATAATGTTGTAAAAATTTTATTAAAGAATTCAATGATAAATTCTATAAAGGTAGAAAAAGTAATGCAACTCTTGTCACTGGTGATTGAATCACGTCATTTCTAATACACAGAATTATCAAATCAACTACATCTTTTATGCTAGAGCATGCCAATAAATGACAAAAGAGTTGGCACAATATTTTGTTTTTTGGTATAAATTATATTGCCATGATAGGATAGTTCTACACATTCAAGGATAAGAATGGAACAGTGTAAGAGGTCATCAAATATTTATTTGTCCACACTCAAACAGCAGTACTGACTCAATAAAAGGTTATTGGCATTTCATAATCAGCATGTGATATCTCCAATATTGAATAAAGGACATCATCCCAAGTCAACCATAGAACCACAAGCTTTCCCTACAAATACCAGATCACATTTATACCAAACAGGTGCAAGTTTCTTACAATAGGATCCAATCCTTAGAAAAGCCAGTTTCTGTAAATCTTGTCTAAAAATTATTATACAAATTAATAAAATCTTGACAATCACAATTTGGCAACGCATAGAGAACTTGTTTAACTGAAAACAAAGACAGTCAAAGAATCAGGAGCCAAGATATGCAGCATTTTGATGGTTCCAAGCATCCTTAGCAAGTGTTGCTATGGAAGCACAGACCTTCATGGTTGTGCTTACAAAACTTCTTTAACAGTTGGACATCCATTCAACATTATTTCCACAAGCCATTTCTTAAATGTTAAGACAGTTGTATCAATTTGGACAATAAATTGTAGGACTTGCTGGAGTTGTGACAATAAACTCAAAAAGGGGTCAGTTCTGTTAAATCTAAAATATATAAGATATGGTTACTTCTTACAATACATTTTCCTTCCATACAGAATTTCTAGTGGAGTTACCACCAAAGATTAAACAATTGCATATCTTACCGGTATTGGGCAAAAGCAAATTACCTTTTACCATGCCAACATGCGCCACAAAGCAACATCGTAAGGCATCCAACTACAAAAGAATATTAAGTATTGGCATAATAAAATATAGTACTTCGATATGTTTTTATTGACCAATTTCACTTCTTTTAATAGTGTATAGACATGTTTTGAACAAATAAGATTTAAGGGTTCAATCGAGGCCCACAGTCCTAAAAAAGCTAGATATGTGCTGGTAGCAGTTTAGCATGTGCATTGAACGGTTTCAATAATATATACACACTAAACAAGAGAATATGCCAAGTTACAACTCAGCACCAAAAGCATAGTGGCACACACACTGCTATTCCATGCACATAATTTGCAAATGGATGTAGTACTGCCACTAAATCCTTGTTTAGAAATCTAGTCTTCATCTCTGAAAAATTAATTACAACAACCTAGGATTCCATCCAAAAAAAGTTAGCCAAAGGATATTATTTGAATCCTTTGATCGTATATAAATACCCATAATCTACCTGGCATGCAGTCACAATGAGCTCGTCTATGGTATCACCTATTTCATACATGTTATAAGCCAGATCCACTCTAATAACATTTGTAATAATTGAAAACCTCGTCTAAAAAACTAATCAAAAGATATTTTTTCAGTTTCTTCATCCTATATGAATATTTAAGATCTATCTATTGTATAACCAAAGTGTGACTAAATACACACCAAGATGAGCACTCACATAAATAGACTGTTAACAAAACCACATTTAGATAGTAATGTGACAAACAAGAGTATAACCTCAGTTACCTACTTTTGCAGCATTTGCAATGAAGCAACTGGGAAGCGAACGATAAATCCATCTGAAAGTTCACACATTAATTTTTATCCACCTCCATGGACAGAAAATGTAACTCATTTCTGCTTCTACCTAATCCGTGATTCAGACAAATATACAAAATTTCATCCATCAAAATGTAACATACTGTTGACCGACCTTTTTACTTTTAAAAAAAGTTGTGAATTTAAAAAATAATAATAATAATTTGATGCCCCCGAGCGAGCGGTGGAACGCTTCCGCCGCTCGCAAACGCTGCGTGAACATTTCACTCTTACGCGATGCAAGCGTCGCCATGCGTGATTAGGAGATAACGGTTATTGAGCTTTTAAGGCCTGGGCTGAGCTGTTGAGCTTTTTTTGAATTAAGCTTATAAATAGCTTAATATATAAGGTTATAAACAATTCAATCCAAACCTGAAGTTTTTGTTTTTTTTATCCTACGAAGGCAATCCAAACCTGAATCGTTTTTTCTAGCGTCTCAGAAGTTCTTCAAATCTGAATCCTCTTTTCTAGCGTCTCAGAAGGCCTGTGAAAAGAAAAGCTCCCTCATTTTTTTTGTTTTATTATTTTATATTTTTAATTTTATTTTTGGGCATATGATGAAGCCGTTGGATTATATTTATATACGATCATGCTCGTTAAAAAGGTTTGAATTAAGCTGGATCATGGTATTTTAAAAATAAATTATTTATTATCCGTACATAAATGCCTCCGTGCCATTGATTCAGACGAGTTTCTTGACTTTTTTATTTAAATTTTTATATTTAAACTTTTACGTTTAAATTTCTAGTAGACAGCTTAAATTCAAATCATATCCTCTTACAAATTAAATGAAACCAAGTACCAAACTTCAAATTGGAATGGAGAAAAACCGCTCTAATGGTTTAGTCGAAGAGTGCTTACTTTCCAGAGTGGAGGATCATCCTGACGAAACTGACAAGGGGCACGGTGTCCTGCAGGATCAAGTCCTCCCAGTCCACCCATTCCTCATCCTTCCGCCCCTTGCTGCTAATCTTCTCCTCTTCCTCCTCCTCCTCCTCCTTCTCCTCCACCGGCTTCCTACCCACGGTGTCCTCCTCGGAACCGATCGCAGAGTCTCGGTCGCCCGGGAAGGGGGCGACACCACGGGCCTCCTGAGGAGGGCCGGATCCTGGGCGCCCTGGCTCCTAACCCGGCTTCCGTCCGTTCCGGTGGATCTGAGAGCTGACAACCTCGGGAGAGATGGGATTGGGAGAGAAACGAAAGGGAGAATTAGCGATGGAGTGGAGAAGGGGCGGAAAGGGACCGAGTTGCCGCGATGGAGGGAGGAGGGGCGGAAATCGAGATGGATGCCATGGATGAAGGCTGGAGAGGCGTTCAGAATGCTTTGCGATTTCCTTCTACTCCTTCGCCTTCTGATTCACATCATCATTTTCCGCGGCTGCTCTCCTCCTCTACGCTTTATTAAACTTTTTTGCCAGAGGGTTAACGGCTGCGGCTCCAGCGGCAACCGGATAGAGAGCAGGGGACTGATATTCCAACGCCTCTTTTTCTTATAATACACTTCACCCTTAGAGATAATATTATTTTAACAAAAATAAGAAAAAAATTAGAAACATGAACTGATATAATATTGAATTTTATTTTCATTTTAATGAAAAGCTTGCTAAGCTAACTATTAGGAACACATTAATTTAACTAAATTTTAAATCTTGATTATTGGAGCGCCAATTCCTTCTAATCTAATTTAAAAACCAAGCTAACAATTTAGATTAGATATTTTCTTTTCTTTTCTTTGGTATTAGGATAAATTATCATTTAAATATAATAGATGGAGGCAACTAGCTTTGATATATAAAGTGATTATAAAAACATATGTAACTCCCAAATGTTAAATTATGATTATATGCCTGAAAAAAAAAAATCAATTATGATCATAAGTCTAATTTTGATGATTTTATATTTTTATTTTGAAAAAATTAAGTTTTTAAGCAAGAAGAGAAGCCCAACTTAGATTTAGAAAGAGGGATCCAAGTAGTATAAATAAAGAATTTGTACCATAGATTAGTATATCAAAATTTGAAAGTAGCAACCCATTGGAATCCTAATTTCTACTACTTTTTTTATAAAATTCAATTTATTTTGGGATGTGTATGGGCATCTTAAAAAATCATTATATTTTGTGATGTTTGAAATTACTAATTATGATTTAACATGATGGCTTTATCATTTGCTTAGTGCTAAAAAATAATAGTGGTTATTTTAGTGATTATAATGAAAATTAGTCGTTAATCATTTGCATAATTATAAAATTCATTCAATAAAATTTTTCATGCCAACTGAATAAATAATTTTAATTCAGTCAATAATTTTAAAAATATCTATAGTGGAATTAACGGCAAATAGTAATGAATAAAATAATATTTAATGCACATATTACCGATTAAGATAAAAAAATTAAACTAGTTATTTTCATATCGATAGTGATCATAATACCTATTATGATAACTAATATCAACTTATAATACAATAACTTTTTTTTATTAGAGCTGTCATTTTAATATTTAGATTTAACTATTTATAAGGAATGATAGAATGAAAATGATATTATTTAAAAAATCAATACATATCAAATAAATGAAGAAAGCAATTGAAATATTTTATGATCATAGAGTAGCTAAGTTAAAAGGGCAAAATTTATAAGATAGCCATAGTGGTTATATTTTACAGTATAAAATGTTAAGTGGTTATGAATTTATATTTATATGCGATAAATATGCTAAAATTAGAATATTAAAATGGATGTATAATAATTTTAAAAAATAAAATGCTTTATGAAAATATAAATATGACATTAATTGGGGATAAATTTAGAGAACGATCACTTTAAATACTTGAAATATAAACTTGGAGATAAGAATAGATCTAAAATTATATACGTAGAAGTAATAAAAAAATTTATTTTTTTATATTTTACTGAAAGTATAACCTAAATCGGGTAAAACTTTGTGCTACTTTTGCTTATAAAACAAGGGCATCATTGAGTCTGTTCGGAGTAATGTTTTAAAAATTGGATCCAAAATTGAACCGAACAATGAACCGGCTTAACATTTGGGTTGTGAGTCAACCAGTTTGATCGGATAAATCGATTTAATCGGACAGGATAATATTTTAATAAATTTTAATTTAATAATATAAAAATAATAAATATAAATATCAATTCAAATGAAAAATTAAAAAAATCTAAAATTTGGATTGGATTGGTTCGAAATCGATTGGTTTAATAATTTTTTTTATTTTTATTGAATCATATAAAATTAATTTAATAGTAAAATCAAATCGAATTGAGACTAATTTTTGATTGAATCGGTTTGATCAACTAGACCGATCCGATATTCAAAACACCGGTCGAGCCATTGCTTCCTCTCTTCATGCGCTTGGGAGTCCCCCTTCCGCTTATTTTGAAGACAATTGGCTCACTGCGCGAATAGAAGCAACGTTCTTGGAGAATATTCTCAAGTGATTCCGTGAATTGAGAATTGCGTCCCCACATCCAGCCCACCCAGCCCACCACCCTTATCTTAAGCACTCCGTCATTAATCATAAGCCATCCAATTAACACTGGACCTCAAACCCTACGGCAAGGATTGATCGCTTCTCGCCGTCGATCAAAGGCGACATCCGTTTTAGAGAGAGGAGAGAGAAAGTCTCGTGTTTTCGGTGTTAGAAGTGCGCTTTGCCGAGTCTGCTTTAAGATTCGGGCTACGACTTCTTCTTCTCTAATCTCCGGCTCTGTTATCCATCTTCTCGGCTCTGCTTCACTGTGAGATGGGGACTAAACCTCAACCGCGTCCTGGTAATTCCGTCGGGCCTGAACAGTCCGGCACGGCATGGCATCGGGCCCGTAGCAGTGGGTTCGAGTGGGTTGCTCCATCGCCCTCCCCGTCGGTCGTGGCGGAGCTGGAACGGAGGTTCCCGACTGTAGTCCAAGTGCCTCTGCATACTCTGGATGCTGAAGAAGAACGGTGGGGGAGCCATGCCATCCTAGCTCGCTGCCTCTCTCGATGGATTCCGCCGGATTTCATCGTCCGTGAGTTCCATCGAGCAGGACTGACTGGTGACATTGAAGCTCTTGCCTTGGCAAATAAGCACTTCATCTTCCACTTCTCTGATATCCGAGCTAAGGGTCTTGCACTGGGAAGACCATGGGTTGTTAATGGACAAACTATCATCACGGCAGAGTGGCGTCCGGAATTCGTCCCAGTCGACAGCTCCATCCACTCTGCTCTGCTTTGGATACGGTTGCCACAGCTTCCAATTGAGTTCTGGAGTGACGAAATTCTCTCGTCCATCCTTGCTGTGGCCGGGGAATTCCTTTACTCCGATGATGCAACCAAGGCAAGGAAGCGTGGAAGCTTTGCTCGGGCCTGTGTCCGAGTGGATCTACGTTCGCCTCTCCGGCCAGGACTCGGATCCGTGGAAGCAGAGACCCATTTTGGCAACAATTCTCATACGAAAATCTTGAAGGAATCTGTGATGTTTGTGGATCAGTGCATCTCTGTGGATCGTGCCTTGCTGTGACGGATTCTTCCGCGACGTCTTCCGGCCCTGCTTTTGGGCCCTGGATGGCTGCTATCAGACGCCGGAAATCCATCCAGGATCCTCCGTCGGGTGGCCGTCTGCTCCTCCCGGGTCATCCCTGCTTTGGCCGACGGATGGCAACTCCCCAAGAATCCAGCCCGCCGGTAGCCGAGCAGGGGTACTGCCTCACTCTCTCCTTCCTCAGTGACGAAGCCCCAGGGTGGTTGGCTCTTGCGGAGAAGACGACTTCGATCCCATGCGGCGGTGACTCTGGCAGCCAGGCTGAGGATTTCCTGGGTTCAGCGAATGAATTGAATGAAGTCCCTGTGCCGGTTGCTACTGTAGCAAAGTTTCAGAAACTTTGCAAAAGGGGCTGATAAGGGCATTGATTCCAATCCTTTTGCATGCTTAGATCCAGATACATCAATTGAACAGCCTAAGTCCCGGGATGATGGCTACTCTGGCCCTTCCAAGAGGACCCGGCCTGTGGACCTTGCTCCTCAGCGAGTGGTTTCCAGGACCACTAAAGGGAAAGCAAAAACTTCTACTGGAGGGAAAGCTAGATCACAGGGGTCTTTCACTTTTCTAGCAACTGGTGACTCTTCCCGGGGGTCTCCTGACCTCTCTGGGCCAGGGAATAAGAAGTCTCGTCGCAAGGAAAGGCCGGGTCTGCCGTCTGCTTCAGGTCTCTCCTTGCCAGTCCAGATGGAAGCATCTAATCATGATTCGGCGGTCCTTCTGCTTAAGAAGGCTATCCTTCGGGGCGAGGAGGCTGAAGCCATGGAATCGTCTGCTCTAAGGATCCCGCTCTGCAGGATGTGGAAGTTGTATCCATGGATTCGTTCCATCCGGAGGATTGTAGGGGCAAGGAACCTGTGGGTTCTCTTCCAGCTGACGACCGCCTTGTTGATGAGTTGATGGGAGATAGGGTGGGGGTCCCCCCCTTTCATGCCTCTGAATGAAGATTCTTGTCTGGAATGTGCGCGGAGCCCAGAAACCATCGTTTCGCTCTGCGTTTGGGAGGCTTTTGCAGCTTCATGGTTTTGATATTTGTGTTCTTCTAGAAACTCGGTTATCGGGGACCAGTCTTGATCGTTTCCGACGTATGGTCTCCAGATCTTGGGTTTCCTATGCTATTGACTCTGTTGGTCTCTCCGGAGGGATTGTGGTTTTGTGGAGAGCTGACAATATCAAAGTGGATGCCTTTCATTACTGTGGTCAACAAGTTGCTCTGGTAGTTTCTGACGGACATCATGCTCCCTGGCTTCTATCGGGTGCTTATGCTAGCACTGACTTCAGGGTGCGCCGGGTGCTATGGGCTGAGATTCATTCTTTGCTTTCCCAGGGTATTCCTTCTCTTATTGCGGGTGATTTCAACTGCATTATCGGGGCCAATGAGAAAAGAGGTGGCAGGCATGCGGTTGATCAGTGGAAAGATCTGAGTTCAGAAACTTCATTGCTTCAGCTGGTCTTTTGGATTTGGGATTCTCTGGGCCTCAGTTTACCTGGTGTAACAATCGTCAGGGTTCTGCTAGGGTGTGGGAAAGACTGGATAGAGCCTTGGCCAATCCTCAGTGGCTCCAGCTTTTTCCCTCAGCCAATGTTACTCATCTGTCTAGAATTGCTTCGGATCACTGTCCTATTCTGATTTCTACTGATGTGCCTTTCCAGCAGAGTAGGGTGTTCCGATTTGAGAAATTATGGACTTTCTATTCTTCTGCTAGATCTGTCATCTCACAGGTTTGGCGGTTGCCTGTCAGAGGAGTGCCACCTACAGACTTTCTCGGCGTCTGGTTCTTGCTAGACGTAGACTATGTAGTTGGAGTAAAAGGGAGGTGGGGATATTGCTCGACGGGTTGAGCAGACTGAGTCTATTATTTCGTCTCTGCAGTCAAAGGAGGACCAAGAGGGATTTCTTCCTGATTCTGATCTTTTGACCCTTAGAACCAACCTGTCTCTTCATCACTCTCTTTTGTTACAACAGGAGACTTTTTGGAGGCAGAGATCCCGCATTCAGTGGATTCAGGAAGGGGACTCCAACACTAGATTCTTTCACCAGGCTACTCTTAAACGCCGTGCTGCGAACCGCATTAGACGGCTTATTGATGAGGAGGGCAACCCTCAGGAGGAGTTCCATATGATCAGGGATCAGATGCTCATTTCTTTCAGTCTAGATGGTCTGAGCACTCTGGTGAGGGGTACCCTATTTTCCCGGTCTCCCCTTCCTCTAGGGTTTCTGATGTGGAGAATGCTCTTCTCATCCGTCCGATTTCTGAGGATGATATTCGGCGGGCTTTATGGGATCTTGGTATTGACAAGGCTCCTGGACCTGATGGGTTCCCGGCTGTTTTCTTTCGCCACTACTGGGATATTGTTGGACAGGAGGTGGTGCAAGCTATTCAGCTTGTTTTTCAGTCTAAAGCAATTCCAGCAGATTGGAATCGGACTCTTATCACCCTGGTGCCCAAACGGCCTGATGCTTCCTCTCCTCAGCACTTCGGCCTATTAGTCTCTGCACCACCTTATACAAAGTATGTGCGCGCATCCTGGTTTCCCGAATGTGTTCTGTGATGGCTCGCATCATCTCTCCACAGCAGGGGGCTTTTCTCAGGGGGCGCAGCATCACTGACAATGCTCTGCTTGCTCAGGAATTCATGCATGACCTTCAGCGAGCTCCTAGCCGACAGGGTCTTATGGCTGTCAAGCTCGATATGGAGAGAGCTTATGATAGATTGAGCTGGGATTTCCTGCGCCACACTCTTTCTGGGTTTGGATTTACGGAGCTCTTTGTTGACTGGGTGATGGCCTGTGTTTACCGGCCTTCCTTCTCTCTCCTTATTAATGGTGGTCAGACTGATTATTTTCACTCGGAGGTTGGGTTGAGACAGGGTTGCCCTCTTTCGCCTTTCCTGTTCATTCTCTCGGCCGATTCTTTCTCCCGGGCGCTATCTCAGGCTCAGGATAGCAACTCTTTGGTCCCTTATACTGCTGGTCCCCAAGGGCCCTCCCTTTCTCACCTTATGTTCGCTGATGATTGCATTCTTCTGGGAAGGGCCACTGTTCGCAATGCTATCACTTTTGCTACTATCATTCAGTCTTACTGTAGTGCTTCAGGGCAAAAAGTCAATATCACTAAATCTTTGATCTGTTTCAGCCCTAGGACGAAGCCTACTGTTAGAGGGACTATTTCACAGATTATGGGTATTCCTAATCAGGCTGATCAGCTATCCTATCTTGGAATACCTATTACGGGGAGGCGGCCTCGCATCTCTGACTTCAGTAACTTAGTTAGCCGGGTCCGTGACAGATTGGATGGGTGGCAGGTCACTGGGCTCTCTATGATGGCGAGGCTTTCACTATTACGCTCGGTGCTATCTTCCCTACCACTCTATCTGCTTGCCAATGCTGCTGTTCCCTTGTCTTGTTTGAGGAAGATCGAGAGACAGTTCCGGGATTTCCTTTGGGCTTCGATGCAGGATGGGCATGGTATTCACCTCCTGGCTTGGGATATTGTTTCTATGCCGATTACTGAGGGTGGGCTCGGGATCCAGTCGCTCATTGTTAGGAGGGAGGCTCTGATTGCGAGGCATGCTACGCGGTTCTTGCTTGATCCGCACTGTTTGTGGAGCTCCTTTATGCGGGCCAAATATGGAGACTGGAATTCTTCCTCTCCTCCTCAGCTTTTCCCTGGGTACTCCTTTTTCTGGAAAGAGGTTGCCGGCATGCTCCGCCTATTTTGGACAGCATCTCTTGGTCGCTAGGCGATGGGGCCTCTGTTGATATTATTCATGACACCTGGATAGCTGACCTTCCTCTGTCCCGTTGGCCGACTTTTGTGAGTTCTGACATCCCGCAGGGTATGAGGGTGATTGACTTATTCGGTTCGGATCGCTCTGCTTGGTCTTCTTCTATGGTCTCCAGTTTTTTTGGAGCTGAGCTTTGCCGGCGCATTCTTGCCATTCCTCTTACTCCGGGTCCCACCCCTGATATTAGGGTTTGGAGGAGATCCTGTCTGTCCCGTGCTCCTATTAGAGATCTTGTTGAGATTTACAGCCCTCAGCCTCAGCATTCGATTGATTTGAAGTGGATCTGGCATCTCCCCATTCATCCCAGGGTGCGGCTCTTTATGTGGAAACTTGCATGGAACACACTTCCTACTTGTTCCCTGCTCTCCGCGAGAGGCATGAGCATTCTGCCTACTTGCCCATTATGTGGTAGGGAGGACGAGACGGTTGGTCATGCTATTTTCAGTTGCTCCCATGCACGACAGATCTGGCAGATTTCAGATGATGGTCCTTGGGATCAGGGGTCTGAATCCCTGTGTAGTCACTTTTTGAGTATCATCAGGGAGGATATGGGAAGAGGACTCCACCTTCTGGTTTCGAGGAGGGCTTACACTGCTTATCAGATTTGGTTATCTCGGAATCGGCTTCTGTTTGCTGATGAGACTATTCATCCTCGCAGGGTTGTTAGGGCTGCCTTCTCCTTAGCTGCTGAGTATACCTTCCATCAGAGATTTTGGTTTTCTGCTACCCCTGGCCACTGGGACTCCCCTGCTGCTTCGGCAGCGTACCGGCGTACGGTTTTCATTCTTGGGAGCCCCCACCTCCAGGGTTTGTTAAAATCAACTTCGATGGTAGTGTTCGCGGCAGATGTGCAGGCTCAGCGTTTGTGATTCGTGGGCCTGACGGTGAGATGCTGGCGTCTGGTGGATTTGGTCTTCTTGATTCCACAGTGCCCTTTACGGAGTTGTGTGCTGCTTGGGCTGGTATCTGTTGTGCTATTCGTTGTCTTGGAGCTCGCAGCATTATTGTTGAAGGGGACTCCATTACGGTTATCTGCTGGATTAGGCAGGACTCCTGCGCCCGTGTGCCTATCATCCCCTTGCGACGTCTTCTGCTGATTCTTGGAGTTGGAAGCCGGGTGATCCTTGCTCCCCTGTTCTTTCCAAATTTTGTACTCTGATATTTCGGGTTTGACTCACCCTATATTGGTGTGATCATCCACTTGTAAAAAAAAAAAAAAAAAAGCGACATCCAACCCGGAGGGAAATAGACTAATATTAAACGCACCAACCTTTTTCTATACCCACTTATGGACCCCGCACCAAGCCCGAGCCAGGCTGAAACCAGATTGGCCGAATAGCGGGCCCCACGCCCTATCAAGTAGAAGGACTGTGAAAGGTAAACGCCGGCACCATTTAAATAGGAATAGAAAGATACTGGTGTGAAAGCGACCCGATGGAACGCTGACAAGCAACAACCCGATATTCTAACCTGTTCCAGCGGAACATGCTAGGTAGTTTGACGTAATGGGACAAGGGTGTGGATCTGGTCACCCCCCGGGAGGAATGCTAACTACTCGGCAATAAAACTAATGTTCTCCTGGACCCTGGTCACTGCAAGTATTATAGATAGAGAAAGATAGTTTGAATGGGTCAGAATAGCTTGAATTGAAATTTATTCTGGTCGGCAAATACTTTGGAGTTTGGACTACACATTGAAACTTAAGGCTGCATTTAAATGTCAAAAAATTATTTTAAGAATATGAATTTCATAGAAATAATTTATTTTTTTTGTTATTTTAGATTTTATTTAAATAAAATTATATTTCATATTATTTCAGTATAATTAATGTAGTATTATTCCAAATGATGTTTGGATGACATGAAAATAAGCATGTATTCTAGTAGGAATAGATGAAAAATTTTTCTGAAATTCTAAAAATACCCCTTTCAATAAAAATGGTTTATCAATTTTTATTTTTAAAATGACTTGAATAAATTATTATTTATTATAAATAAGGTAATAAATTAATTATTATTAATAAAATAATAAGAACATACTTAATAAATTATTTTATAATAAAGAAAAAAATAACATACTTAATTTATTATTTTCATAACATTTAATTTCATCGGTGCCCCTGGAATAGCTGCAGTGGGAATAGGAGATTCCATGGGGTACCATGGATAAGAAATTGGAATAAGAATGACTGGAATAGCTGTTCTAGTGGGGCCCACGTAGCTTTTTCATTATGTTTGAGGCTGCGTTTGGATGTCAAAAAGTTATTCCGAGAATAGGGATACGAATTCCGTAGGAATAGCTTAGTCCCTTTGTTATTCTAGATTTCTGTTTGGATGAAAATTCGCTCATGTTATTCCAGTGCAATTAATGTAGTGTTATTCCAAATGATGTTTGGATGATATGGAAATAAGCATGTATTCTAGTAGGAATAGATGAAAATTTTTTCGGAAATTCCAAAGATACCACTTTCAATAAAAATGGTTTATCAATTTTTATTTTTAAAATGACTTGAATAAATTATTATTTATTAAATAAGATAATAAATTAATTATTATTAATAAAATAATATAACAACATACTTAATAAATTATTTATATTAATAAGAAAAAAATAACATACTTAATTTATTTTTCTCTTAATAAATTTATTTAATTTTAAATTATATTATAAATAAATTTATTTAATTTATTTAAATAACATTATAAATAAATTAATTTAATTTAATTTATTTAATTTTATCAGTGCCTCTGGAATAGCTGCAGTGGGAATAGGAGCTATTCCATGGTATACCATGGAATAAGAAATTGGAATAAGGAGGGCTGACTGAAATAGCTATTTAATGGAGCCCACGTAGTTTTTTCATTGTGTTGAGGGAATAAAGCGGAATAGTCTTCGAGAGTTTAATGAAGTCCGGGTAAGTCCTCACAATGATTGGATCATTACCAACATTTGATAATGGGGCAGAAGTCTTATGGTATCTTTGCTACTTGCAGGTTATTTAAAATACTCCAAAACATTCTTATTTTTTAATATCTAATGATATAAGAAATATAAAATCCAAATTATTTGCAGGCATCTCTACTATCATTGGCAGGCTACATGGATTCTTTTCCTTTTTTTTATGTACCTTTAAAGTTATTTTTCAATTATATATTAATTTTTTATTATAAAATATTTTGCAACTACGATAAACTTGAGGCATAACCATCCGCCTGCCTCGATCAGAAGAATATATACTAAATTCTTCAAGTTTGAATGCTCTAAAATTACTGAGAATGTTAGATCATTTAGTCATTCATTTTTTATTTTAGATGAGCAAATCCTTGCCTATTTAGTTTAATGAACTCTTTCCAGTTTTAATTTTATCTGATTTAATCATGAATTTTTGTATGCAAGTGGTGCATGACCAACATCAGAAGTTCAATGTTTAACTATTTTTTGGCTTCACTTGTATGAAAAATCAATTTATTAATAAGCTTTTATATTTATTTTGATATAAATGGGCATGGAAACGTAATAACAACAAAGCATAGTGATTATCAGCTTCAATGGCTATAATAACATTATTATGATATAATTCATACATATTTTTTTACTACATCAATTAAAAAAGAATAATTCAAAAGATAAAAATATTTTAATAAGTCAAAGGATATAGGATGTAATTAGGAGCCGTAAAAGTTATAATTAGGATTAACACGACCCACTTTAACCTTTTTTTCTCCGGAATGCTTCAAACGAAGAAGATGGCCGTCAGTGAACGCCTCGTATGGTGCAACTGAGATGGCTCCAGCAATTGGCGTTCCTTATAACTCTCGGGAAATATCCAAATAATAATAAAAAATGATGAAAAGAAGGATTATTAATATGTCAACCAATGATGGATCCCTTGCTATCCAATCAGAGTTTCATTGATGATTAATTACCCATTTCCATCATAGCTAGTGATAACATTTAATCAATTGACATTGTAATGCCTGTAGGATTGGACCGGCACAAAGTGGACCGGCCCAATCCCACCCTGCGCGCACCGGCTGCACATGGAATTAGGGGAGGAGTCCCTCCTTCCCTATTGAGTAAAAAAAGGATTGGGGGAGGAAAGTAGCCTAGGGTTTTCTCAAGCCACCAGGGAGAAAAAAAAAAAAAAAAAAAGGAAAAGAAAAGGAGCAAACCCCCTTCGCCGTAAGAAAAAGGAGAGGCCTGGAGAGAGAAAAAAAAAGAGATTAAAAAAAATCTATCTTTCTACCTTTTGTCTTTCGATGAGCACTATTGTCGAAGTATCATCGGATCACTACAATAAATTTTTATCATCCCAATGCTAAAAATATCATTTGTCGATGTTTAAAAGCATCGATAAAAAACGAGAAAAAATGAGAGCAAGGATGAAAAATCTCGACCCGATTAAAAGCATCGGAAACATCGGCAAGTCACAACGCTTTTAAGTATCGATAAATCTTGATCTTTTAAAGCATTGGCATCGGCAACTTTTGCTTTTGCTGATACTTTAAAATGTCGGTAATATTTTTTTAAAAAAAATAATAAATAAAAATTAACTTGGGGGAAATAGAAGACCTTTTCATTGTTCCACATTATTTGTTTCCTCCTCTATTAGCCCGTCTCTAATCACCACAGCAAGCCAAATCCAATTCTCCATTAAAAGAAAAAGGATGCTCTTAAACCTGTTTTGCTAGAAGAAAGAAAGAAGGGCTAATATCTAAGCTTCAGCAAGCCCACTAGCAAAACACTAACAGCAAATTAGAAGCAACCATTACCAAAGAAAACAAACTTTAATCGAATGTATAACTTGTTATGCCATTAAAAATGAGGGAAAGTGGAGAAGAAACGAAGACCCATTCGATGAGGTTCCGCTTGATGAGGGCATCGAAGGTGCGGATTAGGGAGTAGGCGCCAGCCAAGACGAGGGTCGCGGCCTTGCCGTCCTGCAGCAGGGCTGCCACCGGCCGAAGGAAGCACGCGGGAGACGAGATGGGCGAGATATTCCGAAGGAGACCGGAGGGAAAAAGGGAGGAGGGGGTGAGGCGAAGGTTGGCGGCGAAGAGAACTATAACCCCTGGTAATTAATTTGGGAACATCTGGCACCTAGTTTCCTTCTTGACGTTTAGGACCTGGTACAACGTCTGAATTTTCAAGTCTCGCGTGACGGATGGGTTCCCGATCCCCTTGATTCGAGGCGTCGCGAGGGTGCTTAAATGGAGATCGAGGGTAACTCTCTCCTTCATCTCGCACATGCCTTCTCCAGGTAATTCCCTGCCCAAGCTTCGTCACAGAGAGACGGAGAGTTAAGCGAGAGAGTGACAGAGAGCCTATGACCATAGATTCCTGTGCCGATCTTGGATCGGGGCCTAGCGGCCCTACCGGCACCTGAGGCGGCATCTGGTGGGTATCGGAGGTGAGAAAGAGGGAGGAGAGGGCCGAGGCCCTTCTCCTGGGTAGGAGCCGGTTCGGTTCCCGCTGCTGATTCAGGCCCGCGGCATGCTCGCCACCTCGCCGGACCTGGGCGGCGGTCGATGACCTCCACCGGTGCCGGGCGTGCGTCCGGTGGGGTTCGGCCGGCCACCATGCCGCCGGCACAGTAATGTGCCGTGGAGATGTAAAAGAGAGAAAGAGAGAGAAAGAGGGAGAGAGAGAGGGGGGAGTTCGGCCACGTCGACGGCTAGGCCATCCCGGAGAGAGGCCGGCGGCGGCCAGCAGGGGAGGAAGGACTCGTGGGCCATTGTGGGCTGTTTTGGATTTGGACCCTATTGGGCCGGCTCACAAGCCACCTTTGAGCTGTGTTTTGGGCCATGTATTGGGCCTGAGAATGGAGAAATAAAAATATAGTCCGGATCAGTGTTGATCCTAGTTTCATGAGGTATTTTTATTTCCCCATTTGGGCGTATATATTGAGAGATATTCAAGCCCAAAGTTGGGCCCAGGATTAGTTTGGGTAGAATTTAAGGGACACTTTATTATTCAAATTTTAGAAATTTAATTGTGTAAAATGATGCTGTAGGTACCCAGATATCCAAATAGCTGGTTTACAGTTTGGGATTAATTAGCGTATTGAAGTAAGTAAGCCAATTATCATGATTTCATAAATTATTTAATATATAAATCTTTGGATTTATAGCTGTATGCATATTTATGAAATGAGAAAAATGGAATTTTGATATTTAATTTGGTAATAGTACCACGAGTATACAATTGAGTATTTGCTATGATTATTACAACTTGTAATATTTTGCAAAGTAATGGCTTTATGTATGTGCAAAAGATGAAGTATATGCTTATTTTGACTTTGCAAATATAATGGTACTATTGATATGTCTATATGCAATTGTTAATAATGTTCAAATCACTGTATATGTGATGTGAGAAGCTTATGCTTATTTTGATGCATGACGTGTTACATGCAAATATGATGATGATATTAAGATATACTTATATGTGTCATCGCGGTTCTCATATGATGTGATGTGAAATGCCAAGTGATACGGGACCCACCTTCACAGGAGAAGATATATGGAGGACACACATCTATAGGGTATGTTGTGATTGATTATGATATATGGCATAACACTAGTACCAGGACCCTTCCTCTTAGGGGATATTTAAGAGTGATACATCAGTTGGGTGTTGTAGGGCCGTGGGACACATAAGGAAATAGTAATATAAATACAGTGGGTTTGTTTACATTGCATATTTTGGCATTTATTGTATGATTTAGCTTCCAAAATTACTTTGAGAAAATGATATGCATATTCTGATAATATGACAAGTGTATTTGAAATTGAAAGCTTTTTATTTGTAAAGCTGATTTGATTTGATAATATTATGAAATGATTAATGAATTATATTATATTATAATAGGCTTACTTATTGAGTGTGAGCTCATGTAAATCTCACAATGTTTTTCAGAGATGCAAGACTGAAGAAGGAATTATAGGGTAGATGGAGCTTCTATTAAAATTAAGTAGATCCATTATGTTGATGTAACCCCAGTGGTGTTTATATGTAGGGCTTGTAGCCCAAACCTTATAGTTATGGGTTGTGCTAATGTTATGGACTTGAATGATATATAGTTATTGCCTTTACTGATTAAAGTGTCATGATTCGGGGCGCCTTGCATGCCTGACATGCGGCGGATTGTTACCCTAGCTTAAATTTTTGGGTCTGGAACGTGATAGCTTTTATGGTATCAGAGCCTAGATTATGACCTTAGGGACACATACATGATGACACTCTAGGCAAAATACTAGAGTGGTATCGGGAGGATAATAACTCCATGAAAATTTCAAATAACATATTTTGAAAGTTTGAAATGTAGAGGTTTGTGAAGATATTAATTGAAATATGAATTCGATAGGAATTAAGAATGAACCATCGCACCAGAAGCCAATGATATAATAGGACTCCGAGGTAGGTGACCTTGACCAGTGGGGAGGCTAAGGGGCTTCTAGAAGTTTTAGCTCCGTCAAACTTAAACTTGTTAGAAATGGCTCGTAGCAGTTTCAGACCTTTAAGTAATATGGGTAGATGAAACTTTAATTGGATATGCAATAAAAAATAGATGAATATATGGAATATAATATAATAGTTAAAAATTACATTTGATGACTAATATGACCATGATAACATCATTATATCCATATTGCAATTAAGTTAGATATTTGGATTTGGAGTTATTAAATCTAAATTTGAACGTGGATGTATGCAATTAATTTTTATTTGTAGAACTTACATTGTTGATATTGTAAGTTTAAAATTCTGAGCTAATCTGCTGGTTATAGAGATGATTAATATTGATGATATTTTGGTAATGAAATAGTTAACTATATGTTTTTGATCAATTACAATTGAGTACTTAAAAAAAAATGAATTTGAGTCTGGATGGATAAGTATATATAGTGAATTTTACTAAGAGAACTTTTATTATGGATATTGCTTGTTCAAAATTGATTGTTTTGCTAGATATGGAGATGGTTGATACTTATGTTAATGAAATAGTTGACTGCATATTATATCATGATAGACCATTTAGGAAGAATATAAAATTTTAAATTCTGAGACAATTACTGTTTAAGTTTTTGAGAGTAGTAGACTCTATTAATCTTTAGAACTGATTTTGGCTATAAATGATCTAATATTTTGATGGTAGAAAGTGAAAGATTTTAGCAATAATAAGAATAAGATAAATTCTACTGATAAATAATTTCATAAGGAATTTCATCTGTTAATAGATTTCTAAATCAAGATATCTATTCATTAACTTATTGTACATACTTATTGTACATTTCTTCATAGTTCCTAAGTAGATATCTTTCTCCAGGATGGATAAATTATCAATCAGCCATAAGTGGCATAATTATTTTTAAGGAAAAGGAGGGAGATAATTTTATTTTTGATTATTATCAATTATGGATTATGGTTAAGGATACATCTAATATCACTTTCAAATCATAGAGAGATTACTATAATTTTATAATTATGTCTTTTGGATGGTAAGTGCATTTTCAATCTTTGAAGACCTTATAAGTCATGTATCCATTTGTGCTAGATCAGTGAGGTCACTTTGATATATTCGAAGGGTTTAAATTAGTTGACCATGATATGGCATGAGACATTGCATAATCTATAAAAACCAACATAATTTTTAGGTGATTTTGATAGTCATTGGTAATAAAATAATCAATTCAAAGATTTGAATCATTTAAATTGCAATATTTATTGAGAATATACTGACCTATTCAAGAGAAATAGATTGGTTATGATGGTAATTACTGATAAATTAATTATACTGATGATTAATGATGGCACTATTATTCAAAAAAATAAATTAGTTAATTATGATAATTATGAAAAATATCCTAAGTGATTGCATAATATTCATTGATGTTAGCTTGAAGTATTCAAGAGTAAAACCAAGTATGTTGTGATGATTTAATAAAAAAAATTGAAATAAATGTCATAATGATTAATGGCACATTCAACTATTCAAGAGTTGAGAGAGCATTGGAAAAAAACTATCTTATATTTAATCCAAAAGAATTTAGAACTGTCTTATCAAGGAATTAAGAGTAACTGATATAAGTTATTAACCTTAAGAATGGAAGACATAATACATGTGATGGACTCTATGATATTTATGATGATCGTGAGAAGTTAAGGTATTTTTTTTTAAAAAAAAGAGAAAAAGCAGGAAAGAAATACTTCTTAAGGAATTTAATTTTATTTGGTAGAAAGATCAAATTAATTTTGAAAGTTGGATATTTTATTTGGGTACTTGGGAATGAAATAAAAGTTCGCTAGTGAGTATATATAATGGTACAAAAATCCGTGGGCATTTAATTTCGAGAATGAAATTTTAGTAAGATAAAAATGTTAATATTTATTTCTGGTTTAGTAGTAACTGAGTAAATTGAGTTTGTATCCATTTGTCTCACTCTTCTAATTTGATGAT
Source organism: Calamus simplicifolius (assembly GCA_900491605.1). Taxonomy (NCBI): domain Eukaryota; kingdom Viridiplantae; phylum Streptophyta; class Magnoliopsida; order Arecales; family Arecaceae; genus Calamus; species Calamus simplicifolius. The sequence goes on along the minus strand of UESW01005072.1, from coordinate 423,901 downwards.
GTCTTCTTAAAGCTTAGTGGATTAAGCTGAATTTCAGTCCAGCCTTCCACCCTCAAATAGATAGATAAACTGCAAGAACCAATTAGATTTTAGATGATATACTGCGAGCCTGTGTGATAGATTTAGGATGTGCTTGGTATAGCTTTTTACCCTTAGTGAAATTGATTGTTTTATTGGTTACCAAGCCAATATTCAAATAGATTCATTTCAATTGTCTATGATATAAGGTGTAGATTCCCTTTTATTGAGATGAAGTGAGAGAGCGAAAATTTTGGATATTGACCTGGTTTAGCAACTATGAAAAAGTATCGTTAATTAAAGCAGCTTCATGTAGCTCAGAGTTAATAGAAAAGTTATGTTGATGTAAAAAAGAAAGATTTAAAATTTTAGGTTGAAGATTATTTGGAAGTTTTACTAACCAATGATGTGATGAGATTTGTGTTTAGAGGTGAATTGGGTCCACAATACATTAGGCCATTTGAGATTTTGATCAAAATAAGGAGATGGCTTATAGCTTAGCACTTGCCTTCATTACTCTTTGGGGTGTTCAAAGTGCTTCATATCTTTATGATTGAGGAGGTATATTCCAGACCCTCGCTATATGTTAGAACTTGAACCAATTTAGCTTAAGAAAGAATTGACCTATGAAGATTATCTTGTGCGCATCGGGACCACAAGGATCAAGTCCTTAGATGGCGTAGCATTCCTTATGTCAAGGTTATATGGAGTAATCATTCTGAGAGGGAGGCTATTTGGGAGTTTGAGGATGAAATGAAAAAGAAATATCCACAATTATTTGTATCTTAATATAGATCAATGATGTATCGATGACTATTGACTTTTGAATAAAATTTGATCGATTATGGGATAGAAAATTTGAATTCTCTATTTATTGGAAGTGTATCAATTTCGCGACCGAAATTTTTATAAGGAAGAGAGAATGTAACCCCCGGTAATTAATTTGGGGACACCTGGCACCTAGTTTCCTTCTGACATTTAGGACCCAGTACAACGTCTGAATTTTTGAGTCTCCGCGTGACGGATGGGTTCCCGATCCCCTTGATCCGAGGCATCGCGAGGGTGCTTAAAGGGAGATCGAGGGTAACTCTCTCCTTCATCCTCGCGCAAGCCTTCACTAGGTAATTCCCTGCCCAAGCTTCGTCACAAAGAGAGGGAGAGTTGAGCGAGAGAGTGACAGAGAGCCTGTGACCATAGCTTTCCTGTGCCGATCTTGGTTCGGGGCCGGCGGCCCCACCGGCACTGGAGGCGGCGTCCGGTGGGGTACCGGAGGTGAGAAAGAGGAAGGAGAGGGCCAGAGGCCCTTCTTCTGGGTGGGAGCCGGTTCAGCTCCCACTGTTGGTTCAGGCCCGGCGGCGTGCTCGCCACCTCGTCGGGCCTGGGCGGCGATCGGTGACCTCCACTGGCGACGGGTGTGCGTCCGATGGAGGTAGGGCCAGCCATGGTGGCCGGCCGTGCTGCCGGCACAATAATGTGCCACGGAGATGTAAAAGAGAGAAAGAGAGAGAAAGAGGGAGAAAGAGAAAGGAGGGAGTTCGGCCATGACGGCGGTCGGGCCACCCGGAGAGAGGTTGGCGGCGGCCCTAGCCGCCGGCACAGTTTTTCCCTGTTTTGGGTAAAACAAGGGAGCAGGGGAGGAAGAAGGACTCGTGGGCCATTGTGGGCTGTTTTGGATTTGGACCCTGTTGGGCCGGCTCACGAGCCACCTTTGAGCTATGTTTTGGGCCCTGTATTGGGTCGGGAATGGAAAAATAAAAATATAGTCCGGATCAGTGTTGATCCAGTTTTTTAGGGTATTTTTATTCCCTATTGGGCATATATATTGAGAGATATTCAAGCCCAAAGTTGGGCCCAGGATTAATTTGGGTAGAATTTAAGGGACACTTTATTATTCAAAATTTAGAGACTTAATTGTGTAAAATGATGCTGTAGGTATCCAGATGTCCAAATAGCTGGTTTACAGTTTGGGATTAGCGTACTAAGGTAAGTAAGCCAATTATCATGATTCATAAATTATTTAGTATAAATCTTTGGATTTATAGGTGTATGCATATTAATGAAATGAGGAAAATGAAATTTTGATATTTAATTTGGTAATAGTACCATGAGTATACAATTGAGTATTTGCTATGAGTATTATAACTGATAATATTTTGCAAAGTAATGGCTTTATATGTATGTGCAAAAGATGAAATATATGCTTATTTTGACTTTGCAAAATATAATGGTACTATTGATATGTTTATATGCAATTGTTAATAATGTTCAAACCATCGTATATGTGATGTGAGAAGCTTATACTTATTTTGATGCATGACGTGCTATATGCAAATATGATGATATTGAGATATACTTATATGTGTCGCTGTGATTCTCATATGATGTGAATGATGTGAAATAATGTGAAATGCCAAGTGATACGGGATCGACCTCCACAGGAGAAGATATGTGGAGGACACATATCTGTAGGGTGTATTGTGATTGATTATGATATATGTCATAACGCTGGTATCAGGACTCTTCCTCTTAAGGAACATTTAAGAGTGATACACCAGTTGGGTGTTGTAGGGTCGTGGGACACATAAGGAAATAGTAATTATATAAATACAATGGGTTTGTTTACATTGCATATTTTGGCATTTATTGTATAATTTAGCTTCCAAAATTACTTTGAGAAAATGATATGCATATTCTGATAATATGGCAAGTGTATTTGAAATTGGAAGCTTTTTATTTGTAAAGTTAATTTGATTTGATAATATTATGAAATAATTAATAAATTATATTATTATAATAGACTTACTTATTGAGTGTGAGCTCATGTAAATCTCACAATGTTTTTCATAGACACAAGACTAAAAAGGAATTATGGGGTAGATAGAGCTTCTATTAAAATTAATTAGATCCATTATGTTGATGTAACCCCAGTGGTGTTTGTATATAGGGCTTGTAGCCCAAACCTTATAGTTATGGGTTGTGCTAATGTTATGGGCTTGAATGATATATAGTTATTGCCTTTTACTGATTTAAGTGTCGCCTTGCATGCCTGGCATGCGGCGGGTTGTCATCCTAGCTTAAATTTTTAGATCTGAGACGTGACAAGAACCCAATCAGAACCTGCATCAGGGCCTGCGCACAACCTCCATAGCTCTTCGTACAGAACCTCCGCTTCCAAACCTATTTAGAAACCCAAAAAAACCAAAAAAAAACCCTGCGTCTGAAGTGCTGTGGAGGCTCACGGTTCCTTCTGTCCCGTGAGAGCGGACTCTGACTACATGATTGTGAATACTGCATCTTAGGCTGTGTTTGATAGCTTTTTGGCTATCCCTGGATAAATGTACAGGATAGCATTTATCCAGGGGATAGCTGAGAGGATAAGCACCTTTTTAAAATTACCACTCTGCCATTAAGGGATAACTTTAGTTATTCCTGGGTTCCCTAGGGAATAAGTTCAGGGGATAACCCATGGTTAAACATGGGTTATTCCCTCTGGTTAAACTTTTTCAGCACTATCCCCTGTAGCTATAGCATTTGGGGATAATGAGGGATATCCAGGGAATATCTTCCCTTATCCATCATATCAAACACAACCTTAGTATAAAGCTTCGGAAGCGTGTACCCTATTAGGAAGAATCGAATTTTCATTAGAAAGCCGCAAAGGATAAATCAATTACAAGGATGAAGACCGAAAGATCTGAAAAAAATGGGGAAATACCATCATAAACACAGGACTCTTGCACATCTCTCACTGTAGCCTGCTCCACAATATTCCTCACAAGAAACCTCTTGATGGCCTTATCCTTTAACACAATCCAACAAAGGATCAGATATAGGTTTCAAAAAACAGCATTATAATCTAAAACAAAACAGAAATCCACATAAAAGAGCACCTGAGGCATTTGGGCCACTCTAGATACCAAACAAAACATAGGCTGATTCTTTTTCGGTTCTAAAATTAAAAAGGACATATAAGAGATCAAAACATCATCGAGATTGAATCTTTTTAAAGTTCTCCAAGGATAGAGAAATATAGGGTTTTAAAACAATCGACATAGAGAGATCAGAAAAGGGAGACGATATCCAACCTTGGGGCAGCATTTGCTGCAGTTCGAGCGGCGGATGAAGTTGACATAGCCACGACCATGCTTGTTTCGATCTCTTCTTCTTTTTCTTCATCGTCCACGCCCGTGCCTCTCCAGCTGCTCTTCCAGGCTCTTCAGATCAATCCAGTCCGCCCGCAAAAACCCATCTCCCTCCTCTGCTGCCGTCCCTTCCTCCAATGAAACCGCCGACCGAAACTTGGTCCTCGACCTCACACGCTTTGGCAAGTTCAAGTTGGAAACATAAATTTATTTGATTTCTGTTTTGATCTTCTAAAATTTTTTTTACGCTTGCATGAAAATTAAAATAGAAGTTTGTTCCCATCGTTCGGATATAAAAATACGGTGACGATGCTAAAAAGCATGCTTTTAAGCATTGGTATAAAAAAATATGATGCTTACGCTAATAAGAGTCGGCATCACGATTTTAAAATACGATACTGATGCTTTTTAGCATCGGCATCAGAAATCAAGTGCCGATGCTATAAAACATCGTTAAAAACTCGTTATCTTTCGACACTTTACAAAAGCATTGGCATGATTCGGAAACTCCCGATGCTATAAAAGGCATGATTCGAAAGAAAAAAGTGTTGTTATCAGCATCCTGTTATCCATCTTTTTTTTTGTAGTGAATGTCAAAAAGAAAAGGTAAGTTCTCGATGAGTCATCGACAAAGAAAAGGGAGACGAACACTGCTGGTGGCCGTAGTGAGGGGATCATTGGAAAAAAAAAGCAGAGAAAAGAGAGAGAGGAAAGCTGACGACATTGGCTATCGTCGAGTACAGGAAAAGTAAGGGGATCTAGAAAGAGAAAAGGAAGGAAAAAGAAAAGAAAAAAAAGAGGAGGAGAGTGAGTGCTGGGACTACGACGCAGGTCCAATAATAAATTCTGAAAGAAAAGTTTATTTTATTTTATTTTTTATTAATTAAAATTTATTTTTGTAAATTAAATAAAATGTATGTGAATTGTGTCAGTTGAAGGAGATGACCAGCTTGACAAGGTGAAGACAAATTTGAGTCGTTAGTGAGGGATTGTTAGCCGAATCGTGAAGTAAAAATTCTTCTACATAATTTTTATCAGTATTTTATAAATAATAATTGCTAGAAATCTATGCAATAAACTGATTTAAATAATTGCTTGGTTTTTGTGATTTACATTTGGAGAGTTATGGATTTTGTGCCATTTTTCGATTTTTGGTTTGGTTGATAAATGTTATCTAAGACTTATAAAATTTTATTATTTTAAAATTATTCAAGTTGCAGTTTGGTTAATTATTTTGGGATACTTATGTTATATGATTATAATTGATTATTAAAAAAATTTAAGAAGCAGAAAATTTTTATTTGATAACATTGATATGTTGTCAATCCTGATTTAGTTTAGGTGCATTGATATACGTGTCATATGTTGGTTGCAATGCATGAGTGCATGAGGGTTAATGCTTTAAGCTGATCATATGAAAGTTCCATCATAGGCCAAAATATGGTAGTATTGCCTGTCAAAGGATGGAGTGTGACGTTGTGGGTGCCCCGTATGGGCTAGAACGTAGTTATGATAGTCTAGAGCTGAAAATTATGTGGAATTGGATCCAATGTATGACTGGTTGAGTCTGAAGTAATTTGATGTATATTATATGATTGCATAAGGGCATCTACATTTATTAGTTTGATAGTTTGGTTTTACATAATCATGCATTTATACTATGAAGATTGTATATTAAATTACTATGTAAGAAGGTAAATTTTATATAAGGAGATATTACTGGGCTGTTGAGCTCATTATTGGTTGAAATTTTTTTACAGGTTGAGGTGATTAGTTTGATGGGACGGAATGAAGCAATGTTATAGATATTGCAATTAATTAGATAAATATAAATTTTATTTTAAATAATTTTTTTAAAAGATTTAGAGAAAATAATGAAGTTATGTTTATGACGTTAGTGGATATTTATCCAGGTTTTAAGTCATGATAATTGCTATTTCTTTCAATGCTTTTGTGGAATATAGTATGGTTTGCTCATAATAGGCCTTGCATGGTTTATAGGGCTTATCCTAGGGTCTATGTGGCTGTGTCACGTGGCCAAATCAGGTGGTAGATTTGGGGCATTACAGAAGTGGTATTAGAGCCTAGTTTATGATCATTAGGGATGATAAAAAATAAAAAGGAAGGGAGAAGATTCTATTTTTGACTATTATCAATTGTAGATTATGGTTAAAGATACATCTAATATTGCTTTCAAATCAAAGAGTGATTATTATGATTTTCTAAATATATCTTTTGGGTAAGTAAGGGCATGTTTGATCTTTATAAATTTTATAAGTCAAGTATCCAATTTTATACAAATTAGTTTAAGGATATTCTAAGATATTCCAGGGGTTTATATTAATTTGTTTTGTTATTGCAAGAGATATTGCATGATCTATTTTTTAAACAGAAATCAATAGTTGTGGTGATTAATGATGATACTATCATTCAAAGAAATTAAATTAGTTAATTATGATAATTATGGACAATGTCTTGAATTATTGCTATGATGTTCATTGATATTAGCTTGAAGTATTCAAGAGTAGAACTAAGTATGTTGTGATGATTTAATCAAAGGATTGAAAATAGGTGTCATGATGATTAATGGTATGTTGAACTATTCAAGAGTTGAAAGAGCACCGAAGAAGAGCTATCCTATATCTGGTACTGAAAAACTTGAAATCATCTTATTGAAGAATTAAAAGTAATTAATATATTATTAACCTTAATATTGGAAGACATAATACATGCAACAGATTTTATGATATTTATAATGATTGTAAGAAGCTTAAGATATATTTGCACAAAAAAAAATAATTACATCAGATGTTATGGCAATTATTGGTGATCAAATGACTGATTCATAGAGTTTCGAATAAATTAAGTTGTAATATTTATTGAGGATATCCTAACCTATTCAAGGGAAATTGAATTAGTTATGGTGGTAATTATCGATAATATATAAAGGTGATGGATTAATGATGTTGGTAGTTATTGATGATGTTTTGATTGAATATAGAAAAAAGGAAAATTGTAATACTTCTTAAGGAATTTAATTTCTATGTGGTAAAAAGATCAAATTGATTCTTAAAGTTGGATGCATCATTTGGGTACTTGGGGATGAAATGAAGGTTGACTATTGAGTATCTATAATTGTACAAAAACCCATGCGTGTTTAATTCTAAAGATAAAATTTTTAGCAGGGTAAAATGAGTAATTGAGTTTGAACTCTTTTAACTTTCTCTCTCTTAATTTGGAGGAGTCTTCATAAGGCTTTAAGGATCAAGCTAAATTTCGACATAGCCTTCCACCCCCAGATAGATTTGAAAGATATGTTGAGAGCATATGTTATATACTTGGGTAGCGCATGGGATAGTTATTTAGCTTTAATTGAATTTGCTTATAATAATAGTTATCAAGTAAGTATCCAAATTGCTCCTAATGAAGCACTATATGGAAGAACATGCCGGTCTCCGATTTGTTGGGATGATGTCGGTGAGAAAAAAAATTTGGGACTAGAGTTGAGAAAATACAAGTAATTCGAGAATGTTTTCGCGCAATCAGAGTAGACAAAAGAGTTATGCTGATAATAAAAGAAGAAAGTTAGAATTTAAGATCAGTGATCTTGTGTTCTTGAAGATTTCTCCTAACAAGGGTGTGATGAGGTTTTGATTCCAAGGTAAACTTAGTCCCAGATACATTGGTTCATTCAAGATTTTAGACAGAGTTGGAGATGGGGCATGTCGACTAGCATTACCACCAACTCTATCAAATGTGCACAATGTCTTTCATGTGTCAATGTTGAAGAAATATGTCTCGGACCCAAATTATGTTGTGGAGCATAAGCCATTGCATCTTAAAGAGAACCTGATTTATGATGAATACCTAATGCAGATTGTGGACAGAAAAGATCAGATTTTACGCCATCGCGCTATACCTTATGTGAAGATACAATTGAGCAACCACTCAGAAAGAGAGGCCACTTGAAAACTCGAGTCTAAAGTAAAAGATAAGCATTCCTAACTCTTTGAAGTATCTAGCAAGAAAAATTTTGAGGATGAAATTTATTTTAAGGAGGAGAGAATGTAACGTCTATGGGATTGAAACAGCCCAAAGTGGATCAGCCCAAACCCACCCACACGCGGCGCGCTACTGCGCATGGAATTAAGGGAGGAGCCCCTCCTCCCCTGCTGAGTACTCGGGCGTATAAAAAAAAGGAGGGGGGGAAGGGAAGCAGCTAGGGTTTCCTTAAGCCATCAAGGAGGGAAAAAAAAAAGAAGGAAAAGAAAAGGGGCAAAGCCCCTTCGCCGTTAGGGAAAAGAGAGGCAAAAGGAGAGAGAAAAGAAGAGAAAAAGAGAAACCTCTATTTTTTTGCCCTTCCTTCGAGGAGCACCATCGTCGGGGTATCATCGAATACCCAAAAGGAGAGGTAAGTTCTCGATGAGTCATCGATGAGGAAAGGAAGACGACATTGATGGTGGCCGCAACGAGGGGATCCAGGAAAAAAAGAGAGAGAAAACAAGAAAGAGAGAGGAAAGCCGATGACGCCGGCTATCGTCAAGTGCAGGGAAAGTAAGGGGATCTAGAAAAAGAAAAGGGAGAGAGAAAAAAAAGGAGAGGAGGGTGAGTGCTAAACTACGGCGCAGACCTAATAATGGGTACCGAAAGAGAAATTAGTTTTTATTTTATTTTTTTATTAATTAAAGTTTATTTTTATTAATTAAATAAAATGTATGTGAATTGTGTTAGTTGAAGGGGATGACCAGCCTGACAGGGTGAAGCCAAATTCGAGTTGCCAGTAATTAAGGGGTTGTTATCTGAATCATGAAGTAATAATTCTCTTACATAATTTTTACCAGTATTTTATAAATAATAATTGCTTAAAATCCATGCAATAAGCTGATTTGAATAATTGCTTAGTTTTTATGATTTATATTTAGAGAATTATGGATTTCGTGCCATTTCCTAATTTTTGGTTTGGTTGATAAATGTTGCTTAATTATGACTTATAAAATTTTATTATTTTATAATTGTGCAAGTTGCAGTTTTGTTAATTATTTTGGAATACTTATGTTATGCAATTATAAATTAATTATTAAAAAATTTAAAGAAACATAAAATTTTTATTTGATTGCATCGAGTCATGATTGAGTTGAGGTACATTAATATTTGTACCATATGTTAGTTGCGATGCATGAGTGCATGCGGGTTGATGTTTTAGGCTGGTCATATGAAAGCCCCATCATAGGGTACCACAGGCTAAAAATATGGTAGTGTTGCCTGTCATAGGCTGGAGTGTGACATCGTAAGCCCTACCATAGGCCAAAAATATGGTAGTGTTGCCCGTCATGGGCTGAAGTGTGATATTGTGGGTGCTTTGTCGTAGGTTGGAACGTGATTATAGTAGTTTAGAGCTAAAAACCATATTAAATTGGATCTAATGTATGAAGTAATTAGATATGTGTTACATGATTGTATGATGGCATCTACATTTACTAGTTTGATAGTTTGATTTTACATAATCATGTATTTATAACATAAAGATTATATATTAAATTACTATGTAAAAAGGTAAATTTTATGTAACAGAATGCTTACTGGGCTATTAAGCTCATTATATCCGTTGAAATTTCTTTAGAGGTTAAGATGATTAGTTTGATGGGACATTGTAGCTATTGCAATTAGTTAGATAGATATAAATTTTATTTTAATTAAATTTTTTAAAGATTATAAAGAAAACAATGAACTTATGTTTATGACATTAGTGGATGTTTATCTAGGTTTTAAGTCATGATAATTGCTATTTCCTTTCATATACTTTTGTGCAATGTAGTATGGCTTGCTCGTAACAGGCCTTGCATGGTCTCTAAAGCTTATTCTAGGATTCATGCGGTTGTGTCACATGGTGAATTAGATGATAAATTTGGGATATGACAGACATCATCATCATCTGTCTAATATTCTTCTTCTCTCTCTGAGAACTATTTCCTAGTGGATGAATCTAGCCACGGTTTCACATATGTAGCTATTTGTTTTTTCTTTACCTCCCTCATTTTTTCATGCGCTCATCGCCTCATGTGGTCATGGATAAGCATGGTTTTGCAAATTAGATCGGACCGGCGGATTGAACTGGTCCAACAGAGAACTGGTCATCAGTTCGGTCCGATTTTATTATTAAAGTTGACTTTTATATAACCTGATGAAAATCAAAAAAAACCCATTGAACTGGCCGAGTTTCGAAGAACCGATCCAATCCTGGTTTTTAGACTTTTAATTTTGATATATGAAATTAGGATTGGTTTTTTTGAGTTTTTAATTTTTCACTTGAATTGGTATTTTTGTTTTATTATTTTATATTATTAAATTAAAAATTAACTATGATATCATTCAGTTTCACCAAATCGATTTATTCAGTCGAACCAATTGACTCACGACTCAAATGTCAAGCTGGTTTGTTGTCCGATTCAATTTTTAAAAGACAGACAAATGGATGGTCCACACTTATGAAACTAAATACCGTACATTTATGCATGGTTTTGAAAATCGAACTAGACTGGCCTACCGAACCAGTACAACCGGGAACCAGTCATTAGTCCGGTCCAGTTTTATTATTAAAGTTGACTTTTATATGGCCCGGTGAAAACCGCAAAAATCCATTGAACTTCAAAGAACCGGTCTAATCCCAGTTTTCAGACTTTTAGTTTTAATAAATGAAATTAGGATTAATTTTTTTTAGGCTCAACTATATTCTAGGCCGTGGACGAGAGAACGGGATGATGGTGGCGGAGATTGGAAGCCGGGCGATGGAGAAGGAGGGAGGTGGCTCCGGGGGAATGAAGATGTCATGGTAGTCGGAGGAGATTAGAGCCGAAGGAGGCAGAGAAAGACGTGGAGGTCGGTGCCATAGATTCGGGCCTCGGCGGTCGATTTGGTCAGGAGGGGGGTAGCGACAGAGGGAGACGAAGAGATAGGTAGTGAAAGAGGGGAGAACAATCGGTCTAAGAATAACGAAGAGAAGAGAACGACGAGGCGTTGTCCAGTGGCGAAGGAGATCAAGGCAAGAACGATCGGTGACAACGGCTATGGATGGAGGAAGGGAAGAACAAACAACAGAGGACATAGGCGGATGGTGGCTACAGAGAAAGAGATGGAGAAGAGACAAAGGGGCTGTAGCGCTGCGGCATGGAGATTGATGGAGATAACGAGGATGGTCGAAGGGGAAGAAGCCATGGCTAGGGATGGCAATTTTCTCCGTTTCCCCATTTATCTGGTCGATACCATTTCTAACGGATCAGGGAATCCACAGTTTAAACGGCTTAATGAGTAACAGGAATTTTTCGTTAACGGCTAAACGGGTAAATGACTCGGGGACGGTATTCTTTGCCCCATCCCCGTTTATCCATCCCCATTCCCGTTAGCTTTGTATAATATATTTAAATTTTAAATATATATATATATATATATATATATATTAAAATTAAAAATTAAAAATTAAATAAAAAATATATATACGTTTGTAATTAGAATTTGTTTATCATTTCCTATCTGGTTTGTTTTGTTAAAGTTAATGTGTTAGATATCAATATCAACGATTGGTTATTGCGATTGATCTATCTTATCCTAAAAAATTATTTTTTTAATTTTTAATAAATTATAAATTTAATAAAATAATTTTATTTTTTTATTTAAACAGGTAAATGGGTACCCATTTGCTCGGCCGGGTATCCTCGTTCATGTCTCGTTAATTATACGGCTTAACGGGGCAGAAAACGGAGATGCTTTTTCTAACGGGGACAGGGACAGATATAGATCGCTCTGGGCCATCTTCGAGCCATTGCCATTCCTAATGATGACCTTTTATTGTCAAAGAAAAACAAAAATAGAGGAAGGTATGAGAGATGGCATCATCGTCGGAGAAGCTACGATCATCTGGTGGTTGGCGGGGATTGGAAACGAGGATGAAGCCACCGTGATCGTGGGAGGATGAACGGGAAAGAAAAAAAGCACAAGGGTACTTTGATGGTTAAGAAAAACGTTAAAAAAAATGAGGGAGAAGAAGTTTTTGAAAGGTGAATAACAGCTTTGGATTTCTTTATTTTAATAAAAATATCATGCTTTATAAAGAACATAAATTAATTAATTAAATAAGGGAGCAAGATCTTTAATTTTGATCTTACGGGCTCCGCATCAATAATTTAGAAACTTTGATAGCAAAAATTTATTTATTTTAGTTAAAAAAATAAAAATTTTAAATAAAATTAAAAAAAATTTATATTTTATTATTTTATATTATTCAATCGAACTAATTGATCATGACCCAAATGTCGAGCGAGTTAATTACTCAATCCAATTTTTAAAACATTGCATTTATGCCATGCTAACGTTAGGTGCCAATTTTTCATGCGCTGAGCACTAATCGCCACGTGTCTCGTGGCCAATAGTATACAAAAATAATTTTATAATATTTATTTAAATAAAAAAATTTTATACACCGCATACGATATAAAAGTGCGCATTGTATGATTGATTCGCGCACGTATATATCAACGAAGCGCGGTGCACGAAGAATTTTTGTTCGTTGTGGGTGCGCCCCTTCACCATTAGCGTTCCGGTTCGGAAGAGGTAGAATTACCGTTAGGGTGACGGGCTACGAAGGCTTGCCTCTAAATACTCAATTATTGCTTCTTCTAGGCAGAAAGAAATGGGGAAACGCTGCACGGGCCGACAGTGCATTATGACGCGGACCAACCAAAGCACCAGCCCAAAGCTGGGACCCACCCGGACCCACGCTTTCTACCTTAAAACCCACCGCCTCCGCCTCCGCCTACGCTCCGGAAGCGCTCTCCCCGTTCCCCATCGCCTCCCGCCCTCCCACGAACGGGAGCGGCCGGGGCCAGGGAGGAGGGGGATCCGGGCCTCCGTCCGCCATGGCCGACCCCAAGCCCCGCCTTGGCCTCCTCAAGCATCGCTCCTGGTCTCCGGATACCGAGCGCGACGAGGCCTGGCTCCGGCGGAAGGACCTCCACCGCGGCCGGCGAGGCCGCCCGTGCCGGAGCGTCACCGACGAGGATCTCGACGAGCTCCGTGGATGCATCGATCTCGGCTTCGGCTTCGAGTTGGTCGACTCCCCCCTCGGCGGCCGAAGGCTCGCCCAGACCTTCCCCGCCCTCGATCTCTACTACGCCATCCACCGGAGCTACTGCGATTCCGTCGCCAGATCCTCGCCGTCCAATTCCTCCTCCTCCGCTGATGGATCGCCGATGGGTAGCCCCCACTCTATCATCTCTCCAGGCACCCCTTCTCCCACTCGATCTTCCTCCATCTTCTTAATTCGAAAAATAAATAATATTTGAAACTAGACTCGCCTCGATCCGATGATGGATGATCATCCACCGTTGGATCAGTAAGCCCAACCCGCTACGATCACCGGCGAGCTCCATCGCGCCGGTGCATCTTAGATCATGCGGACGGCTTCCCTTGGCCGGCGCGGTCCTTTCCGCGTGAACGCATATAAATTCTACGCGGGATGGCTGTCCTTGGCGTCCGTCTTGTCCTATGAAATATTATGATAATTTTTTATAATAAAATTAGCGAAGTTAAAAGGAATGCATTTTTCGTTTATAGTTTTAATGATTTGGGTGGTGGTTTTCGTGAAGGGGATAACCCGGAGGCGGTGAAGGCGAGATTGAAGCAGTGGGCACAGGTTGTTGCTTGCTCTGTGCGTCAACGCTTGAAGTAAAGAGACGGAAAGAAACGATGCGGTGCTGCCTTATTTTTCCCTTACCTCTTTATAAACTTGTGGATGTGTATAAGATTCTGACCAACTGGCTGACTTCGGTTTCCAATTTTTTTTAGCTCTTTTCGTTTTATTCTTCTTGTCTTTCATTCTTTCTGCTGGCATGATTTGTGTGTGTGCGCGCGCGCGTCGTGTGTGTGTGAGAGAGAGAGAGAGAGAGAGAGAATGCATGGCACATCTAACCAATGTTTTGTAAATCGGATTGGACAATGAACTGGCTTAGCATTTGGAGCTCAATCAGCTTGTTTGGATAAATCGGAACCAAATAATATCATAATTAATTTTTAATTTAATAATTTAAAAATAATAAAATATAAATATTTTTTTAATTTTATTTAATATTTTTATTTTTTATCGAAATAAATGAGTTATTGCCGTTAAAGGTTTTAGATTAGTAATTATCGATAGAAAATTGAAGATCTTTCTCTTTTTTTTTGATTAATTTATAATATTTTTTATAAAATATAATATTTCTATCAAAATAAAGAATTTAAAATTATCAATTACTTTTTTAAAAAAAAATTTCTCTCATTTTTTTTTAACTTCTTTCTTACCCTTCTCGTCCATCAATCGTTCTTGCCTTGATCTCTAATATATCGTTGTTATCTTTTCTTCGTTATTCCTAAACCGATTGTCTTGATTCTTTTATTACCTATCTTTTGTCTCCCTTCATTGCTGTCCATCTCCTCACCAAATTACTATCAAGGCTTGAATCTATGGTACCAATCTTTACATTTTTCTCTGCTCCTTCACTTCGATCTAGTCCGACTCCACAGCATCTTCATTCCCATCGAAGCCACCTCCCTTCTCCATCATTCGCCTTTCAATTTCCATCGCTACCATCCTATTTTTTTCACTGTTTAGAATATAAGTTAAGCCCAAAAAAATTAATTCTAATTTTATTTATTAAAATAAAAGTCTGAAAATCGAGATCGAATAGGTTCTAAAACTCAATCGATTTAATTTTTTTTTAATTTTTACAAGTCATATAAAAGTTAACTTTAATAATAAAATAGATCAAAACTGATTTGATTTCTGATTGAATTCGATTCGATCGATCGATTCGTTTAATTTTTAAAACCATGCATCTAACCTTTGAGAATGAGGCAATAACCTATGACTGCAATTGTTGACATCAATAATTCACCATCATGCCGCCCATAGTAACACAAGGTGGGTGTTAGGTTAGGCTAATCCATGATTAGTATTTATTAAGTGTAGATTTTTGTGACTTAATGTGGACTCTAAATCGATAAAGGTTATACGTAACCTTTCTGAGCCCACGGATTACTTCCTTGGGCTAAGAGTAAGCGTGATGGCCATCACATCCAATAGCTTTGAGAAAAGGAAACGACTTTGCTTGCTACAGCTGCGGCATGTTTGCCGTTCTATCAATGAACTATCTTTTTGTGTCGGCAAGGCATATCGAGGTAACCTACATTGTTGGTTTGCCCCCACTATTTGAGAGGATCGTACGCAAGGAAGCAATGCGTCCGAATCATACGCATGCCCCTGCCAAGGTTACGTCTAATCCGTTTTAATGCCTAATTTTTGATTAAAGAGCTCTTTTGTAAGCCTGATATTTTGCATAGAGTTCGTTAAAATCATGACATGCTAATTGCAAGGATAGATGTTGTTGGTGTTTCCGAAATGCAATGTGGGATTTTACGCACCAATATTAGGAATGATGATCTAGAAATAATAGTACTATCACAATCAGTGGAGAGAGTCCAAATGTCTAAAAAAAAAAAAATTCTTCTGTTAAAAAAAAAAAGTAAAAGAGATGCGAGAGATTTTTTTATTTTTTTGGTATAACGACAATTACCACTCTGACGCAAGTCGAACCCGATAGATCATAGTACATAATTTGCTGCAAGATAACAGGGCAAGGGTCACCAAAATACCATCCCCACTGATCAGGGGATTAAGAGGAGAGCAAAAGTCCACATCCCGTTGACAACCGTGAGAGAATCTCCCTCGATGATCAATCGCGAGAGCCCAAATGATGGACCGCATAGGTGATACTAGCCCAAGCAGCTTGAAGCTCAGCCATAGGGACCGAAGTGTCGAGAGAGCCATGTCCATCTGCCGCGAGCAACACTCCCTCTGGCCCCCTAATAACAAACTCGGATCCAGCAAGATGACCGATACAGTACCATCAAAGTTACTTGACATAACCCGGGGGTGGGGGCTCTCAAGAGATAAAGACCATAGTACGGTGCATTGCCAAAGTAGCAGGGGAGTCCTAGAGGTCAGGTCTGTCAGAGTGAATACCAGAATCAGAGCGGAAGTACTTTATTGTGAGGAAGACGGCAGTGCGGGTGATCACCTAAGGCGAGACCGACTTCTCGCAAAACAAACTGGTTCCGGGTCAGCCATATGTGATAAGCCATATATGCAGAAAGGACACCCTAAGAGCGAGGACCGCATGGGTAGACAGTCGGATGGCGTGCAGAAATGAAAGCCGAGTGGGGCCCTCCTTCGGCATCCATGGGGTATAATGAAGCCGCTGCCAAATCCGAGATGCACGAGAACATGTGAGTAAGATGTGCTCAACCGTCTCCTCCTGTATCCCACATATCGGGCAAAGAGGCAAAATGGGGAGACCGCGGCTAGCCAAAAGAGAACAAGTAGGAAGGTGGTCCCACACCAGCTTCCACAAAAAAAGCTGATCCTGGGGTGGATGGGCAGACGCCAGATCCAAGCCACATCACCCAGCCCCGATGTCGAGGGCGGAAGCAATCAACAAGATTTCTAGAAGAGGCACAAGGGAGGCAGGATCGACGCCACAACATGGTATCAGAAACGGCAGAGGAAGCGAGAGGGATGGCAAGGATCCAATGCGCAAGCTCAGTCCAAATAGCCGAAACATTGAAGGGGCATGCCAGGCAGGATGATCCTGGCAAATCAAAGCTGTAACTGACATAGAGGGACTAACATCAGAGCTGAGGAAGGTCGGCCAGCGGGATAGAGGAAGATCAACTATCCAAGTATCCCGAGTAATATCAACAGACCTCCCTTCCCCAATCATCCAATGGATATCAGACATAATAGTAGGGGTAGACTGGCAGATCGCTCTCCAAAAGAAAGAACAGCCTCAGGGAATACAGAAGGTCGGATTGGCAAACCATCCACCATATCTATCTCGCATGACAGAGCTCTAGAAGCAATGTGGGTCCAACAGGATCTAGAGGCGTGCCTAGCGAGTAGAGCCTCTCTACGAACCGCCAAAGATTGGATCCCCAGTCTGCCCTCTCGAGTAGGCAAGCAAACAAGATCTCAGGACAGAAAATGAATACCATGCCCCCCTGCATCGATGCCCAGAGCAAATCGCGGAAGCGTCACTCAATCCGGGGAAGATAGATAGCCGGAATCAGGGCATTGGACAACAGATAAAGGGGAAGAGAAGTAAGGATAGACCGAAGCAGCGTAAGACGCTCCATCATAGATAGGCCAGAGACCTACCAATGATCCAATCGATCAAAAATCTGTTGATCAAGGTCCCAGAAGTCATGCTGACAAGGACGCCGCCCCTAATGGGGATCCCAAGATAGGACAGGCGATCAGAGAAAGCCGAGATCCCAAGCAACAGGGAGATGGCAGCATGGCGATGGGAGAGGTCGAAGGGCTGAAGCACATAATAGATTTCTACAAATTGACCTGTTGACCGGATGCTTGGCAATAAGACTGAAGGATAGCGAGCAGACAACCGTATTTTGTACCGGAGTAGGGCTGAGCAAGATACAATCGTCTGCAAAGAGAAGGTAAGAGAGGGGGGACTGGGGCTCAGGCATATAAGGCTGCAGCTGAGACGCCCCAACAGCTTGAGCAAACGCCCAAGACAAATCATCAGCACACAGAATGAACAGAAAGGGGGAGAGGGGCAACCCTGGCGGAGACCCATGGCTGAGGGAAAAAATGCAGTCGGACTGCCATTGATGAGAATAGAAAAAGTGGGCCACTGGACTCATGCCATAACCCTATCGATGAAGAGATCAGCAAATTCAAACTCCCAAAGCGTCTGCTGAAGAAATATCCAGCTGATCCTATCATAAGCTCTCTCCATATCCAGCTTGATAGCCATGAAATTATGTCTACCAGTCACACACTGAAGATCATGCAAAAACTCTTGAGCAATAAGGGCATTATCAGTGATACTGCGACCACGGATAAAAGCCTCCTGCTCCAAAATATCAGGCAGGGAATCACCCCCTGCAACGAGTGACAAGAAGACGGGCACAAACTTTGTATAGGATGGTGCACAAGCTGATAGGCCGATAATGCTGGAGAAGCGAAGCAGCCGATCGCTCTGGGACAAGGGAAACAAATGTCCGCTACCAGTCCTGAGGGATAGATCTGGAAGAGAAAACAGATTGGATAGCGAAAACAACATCATGCCCCACTATGTCCCAGTAGTGACGAAAAAAGAAAGGCGGGAAACCATCCATACATGGGGCCTTATCTGGCCCCAAAGCCCAAATAGCAAAACAAATCTCCTCTGCCAAGACCGCCCGCGTAAGCATACCATTGTTAGCAACAGAAACCCTAGCAGCCCGAGAAACAGGGATAAGGGGAAAGCCATCAGCAGACTGCTCTGACCAGCGGGACCGAAAGAAGTGGATAATTTGCTCCCTAATGGCCTCATCATCATCATCAAGGATATGCCCCTCCTCATCACAGATACTCTGGATCCGATTGGCAGCACGCCATGCCATAGTGGCCTGATGAAAGAATCTGGTATTACGGTCGTCCTTCTGAAGCCACTGAATCTGAGACCGCTGACGCCAGAATGTCTCCCGCTAACTGAGTAAAGAGTGGTGCAATGCCAAACTCCGCCTGAGAGACTGAAGATCAGTCTCAGAAAGGCAGCCCTCCTGATCCTCTTTCGCCTAAAGAGATATAATATCAGATTTCACAGACTGCACTTGCTGCATAGTATCCCCTACCTTCCTACTATGCCACCTCAAGAGTCTACGTTTCGTAAGTTCAAGGCGGCAAGATAGGCAGTAGGTAGAACTCCCTCTGACCAGTTGACGCCAAACCTGAAGGATCAGAGTCTGAGCCAAAGAATAATATGATCAAAACTGCTCAAACCGAAAAGGTCCCCGACACCGAGAGGAGGGCTCTATAGAGATGAGCAGTGGGCAATGGTCTAACGCAATCCGCGGGAGATGAGTGGAAGAAGCACGGGAAAAAGGAAGCAACTATCCAGCGGAGGCCATAGCCCGATCCAGCCGTTCCCACACCTGTGCTGAGCCTTGACAGTTATTACACCAAGTAAATTGGGAGCCCGAATAGCCCAAGTCAAAAAGCCCAGGAGAGGAAATGAAGGAGCGAAACTCACTAGAATTCGGAGAATCTGCAAACCGACGGCCCCCGCGCTTCTCTGAAGCACCCATAATACAATTAAAATCGCCAACAATGAGAGTGGGGAGGCCCTAGGCTAAGAATGTAATAATCTCAAACCACAGGCAACGACGCTCCCGATAGTACGTGCTAGCATAGACACCCAGAAGTAGCTAGGGCGGAGTAGTCCCCTCCGAAACAACCAGAGCCACCTGTTGGTGGCAACGATGAAAAGTATCAACACGGATAGAGGGGTCCCGCCATAGAGCCAAAATGCCTCCAGAAAGACCATTGGATTCCATAGCATAGGAACTCCAAGAACGAGAGACTCACCATTGGAAGCGTTGAAGACTGGGACCCGACAGACGAGTTTCCAACAAAATAAATATCAAAATGATGAAGCTACAATAGCCAACCAAAAGAGGAGCAAAAAGAGGGTTTCAGTGCTCCTCGGACATTCCAAATGAGAATCTTCATTTAATCAGGTTGGGGGTACCTTGGGCCCCAGCCTGGGCTTTATCAGAAGAACCTCCTAGAGAAGGACACACTACCATAGTACCCTGATCCCCAACATAAGCCACAACATTACCGGTAGCCTTGAGCCCCGTATCAACCAGCTTGCCAAGGCCCTGAGGTGAGCCCAGAACTGCTGAGAAGATAAACAAATCTTCCTTAATATTTGAACCAACTGGGATTATCTTCCCCTTCCCTTTAATATTTTTGGAAATCACTCGCCAAGTGATGGATTCCGCAGGCCTAGCCCTCTTAGATGGGCCGGGGACACATCCTTGCATCCCTTGGGCCGACCGGCCCATTTATCAGTGCTAAGGATGGCGAATGGATTCTCAGACACCAAGGTAGCTTTCATTGCTTTCTGGGAGCCCCTTGGTTCAAAGAGAGTATCAGCCACTGATTCAGCTACAATCACAGTATCAGTTGCAATCACAGTTTCAGAACCCCCATGTTTGCCCGCTACACCCACAGAAACGGCCTCTGTATCAGCAGCAGAAGACTGATCCGAAGCGGTGGTAGTAGCATCTTTCAACTGGTTCACCTGATGGGCATTATGGAGGCGCCGCCTAGCAACCTTCACCGGCGATTTCCAACCCTTCATCGATGGATCAACACCGACCAACTTCATAGCAACCGGATTCTTGCGCCTCTTCTCCTAATCATGACCTTGGGAAGCCCTCCTCTGCCGGAGGGTGGCCATCCAAGGGCCATACATAGATCCAACAGATGGATCCAGAGGAGCCAGTGAGCTAGGGCAGGGCCTCCGAAACGCAGGGAACCATAGCTAGAGCAAATGCCTTCAAGGTGCTCATAGACATACTGTTGCCAGAAGGGGTTGCGACTTCCCCTCACACGGACACCGACTGGAGAGGCCTACCCAGATCGACCCGTACACAGGCCCGGACGAAGCCTCCCCTAGATTTGTTCTTGTGGATGGATCGAGAGCAACAAACTCGCATGCCGGCGAGAGAATTGAATGCAGGATGTCTTCATGCCAAAATTCCAGTGGAAGATTGGGCAATCGCAGCTAGAGAAGAGCGGTTGTCACCGAATTGGCCGCTAGGATGAATTCCGAACGCCATGCCTCAGTGGCGAGCACTTGGCCATTCACAATCCATGGGCGTCCCAGCACCAGGTCCTTGGCAATAGGATCAGAGAAGTAGAAGATATAGCACTGATGAGCAAGGGTAACAGCCTTAACCTCCTCGGAAACGCTCGAACGCCGAAACTCTCGGATGATGGCGTCCGGATGGATCCATCGGGATAAGCTTCTTGCTATAACATCTTTCAACTCCCAGCGGCTTTCTTCCTCAAGCAGAATCTCGGCTGGAATTTGAATGATGTTAGGAAAGCCCACCTCTAATGCCACCACCTCTGCCGGAGTTGGTGATGACGAAACCCACTCAAAATGGCTTCCCACCGCGCTCCGCCATGCCATCCTCCCCTCCTTCAAAGCATTCATACCGCTGGATGAAGAGGGGACAACATCCGCCATCTTCCAGAAAGATTAGATCACAGGGATCGACGGGGATCGAGGATGAAGGGGCCGAAGCATGAATCTAAAAGCTTCAGTGGAACTGTAGCACCGTGCCGTTTCGAAAACGTATCAAACACTGTAGCAGGGAATCGCCTAGAGCACTGAAGCATGAAAGGCCGCGGAACACTATAGCGTGAGTAAGCAACACTGTAGCACTAAGTCGCCTTAGAAATCACCTTCAGAATCGCCCTTTTCATCGATTGTGGCTTGCTTAAGTCCCATCCACCTAGAGATTTTTCAACAAAGATTCTTAAACGTTCAAGTCAACAAAGAATGATGATGGTAATTGATGGAGCCAATTGACCCCATGGAGAATAAAAATTTTTTTAGACGGCCCCAAAGGCCGACGACACCCCCAAGACCGACAGCTCCAAGACCGGCACCTCCAAGACCGACGGCCCCAAAGGCCGACACCCCCAAGACCGGCAGCTCCAAGACCGGCACCTCCAAGACCGACGGCCCCAAAGGCCGACACCTCCAAAGGCCGATACCCCCAGGACCGACGGCCCCAAAGGCCGACACCTCCAAGACCGACGGCCCCAAAGGCCCACACCTCCAAGACCGACGGCCCCAAAGGCCGACACCTCCAAGGTCGGCACCCCCAAGGCCGGCCCCAAAGGCCGACACCTCCAAGGCTGGCACCTCCAAGGCCGGCAGCTCCAAGCTGGGCGGCCCCCTACGTCTCCAAGCTAGGCGGCCCCGGCACCTTCCTAGCGGCCCCTACGTCTCCAAGCTAGGCGGCCCCAGCACTCTCCAGCCGGCCCCCTACGCCTCCAAGCTAGGCGGCCCCGGCACTTCGCAGAGTCCCGGCATCTTCCTAGCCCCCTATGCCTCCAAGCTAGGCGGCCCCGGCACTTCGCAGACGGCCCCGGCATCTTCCTAGCCGGCCCCTACTTCTCCAAGCAAGTCGGCCCCGACACTTTCTCCACGTCTCCAGTCCCGCCGAGTTGGCCAAGGCCATCCCCGGCCGGCCCGACTCATCTCCAGTCCCGCTCGGGCCATCCCAGGCTGGCCGACTCGGCCCCGGCGTCCCGTCCGCCGAGTCGGCCAAGGCCATCCCAGGCCGGCCCGACTCGGTCCCGGCGTCTCCAGTCCGCCGAGTCGGCCAAGGCCATCCCAGGCCGGCCCGACTCGGCCCCGGCGTCTCCCGTCCCGCCGAGTCGGCCAAGGCCATCCCAGGCCGGCCCGAATCGGCCCCGGCGTCTCCAGTCCCGCCGAGTCGGCCAAGGCCATCCCCGGCCGCCCGACTCGGCCCCGGCGTCTCCAGTCCCGCCGAGTCGGCCAAGGCCATCCCTGGCCGTCCCGACTCGGCCCCGGCGTCTCCAAGTCCACCGATTCGGCCCGCCCGGCACTGCCTTGCCAGCGGGATGGGCCCCAGCCATCTCGGGTCGACCCGGCTCGGCCCTGATAAGACGGGATTCCCCAGTTCCCGCCAGATCAGCCCCAGCGGTTTAAGAAACCGCCTCTCTAACTCCACGCAATCCCACGTGATAATGCCAGGATCAACCCCTATAAAAAGGTGAATCCACCCAGTAAACAGGTATGGCGATAACCCCCAAAATTGCATCTCAACTCTCAAAGGGATTCCTCCTCTCGGAGATCCCTCTTTTCCACACAAAACAGGGCTCACTCGAGCCCTTCTTCAGCTGTGACCTCAGTCACTAACTTGGCCGTCGGAGGGTCCCGCCAGAGATCCCCTCCGGTCCCGGGACTTCTTTGCAGGCAACCCGGCGAAGCGAGGATTCGAGAAGCATATCCGTTTCCGATGTCCAGGAGAGGTGATTGAGCGTCATCAGTATTGACCAAGAGCGAACCTTATAACCCTTTGGGTTTGTAGAGAAAGAATGATGAGAAAAATATAAAGAAAAGAGGGAGCACAATCTTACCAGATTGAGGATGAGATGCCAGAATAGGGCTGTCTTATATTTAGGTGATCTTTTTGTTTAAAGCCGATTTCCTCAACCAATGATAGGATTACATGGCCTACTGAAGTTGTAAGCCGCGTGCTTTATTATGATGAGTTCATCTTTTTAGATGAGAACATATTGGTTATCTTGGGTTGTGCTCTTTGTAGACGGTAGTTGGTTTGCCAATCTAGAGATATGCATCCTATTTGTTGGATGTATGCCGCCTGCCAAGCTGTCAGTGACGTGTCTCTAATCTATCATGTCAATCCATGTCATTAGTGGTGCTAATATGGAGTAGACCACCTTATGTCATCTGATTGAAGGTTGAAAGATTTTATCTTGCCATTAGCCCTTCCACTCCTGAGGCTAAGGTAAGCTGCTGCTTAGATGAGGTACGATGGGCTTGGTCATTGAGCATCAGTTTGCTTCGAGCACACGAGGTCTTTTTTTGAGCTTGTGAACCTCATCTTTGAGTGATATTGAACAACACAATCAACGAGCTCTGAGTGCAAAGTTCTTGGGCCTCTTTAATTAGGTTGTTGGGAGAAGAATTCTTCCAAGCTGTGAGCTCGTTCTGCCTTGATATTTTGGATGCTGCTTACTTTCTGTCTAGCCAACTTGGCTTCTACCCTCAACGGTTCTACGTCCTTTTGTAGGCTTGAGCCCTTCCTCTTCAACTCCAGGCATGGCTCCTTTTGACTCGTTCTTGGACCAAGAGCAAGGGGCCGGGGAAAGTCTACAGGGTGGGTACGATTCATCCTAAAGTAGAATGTGCCTATCGAGGATATCATACCACATGATTTGGTGTTGTGCCTCGATCTTTAACTCAAGGGATTGTACTACCTAAGGATCAGGAGCTCTGAAAGGGCCTTGGAGATGAAATAATATTGCGTTTCTTTCTGCATCTGAGCAAGTACATTCTTCCTTTTACTTGTAAAGGCTTTGTTTTTTGGGATTAATGAAAAAACACCTTTTGCTGCATCGTGATCTCTCCATTTCTTCTTATGCATTCACTTTAATTGCCAAAATTTAAGTATTGAGGATTTTAGCTAAGTGCTAGTCCAATTGGTTGAGTCAGTGGCAAGTTTTTAATTAGGTTTTCGTTAGCTTGGCCTTTTTAAGATTGATCTTAAGATGTTAGTGCGAGTTGTTTTTAAGTGCCAGTACTTTGTTAGTATGGATTCTATTCATTACAAATGACCTTTTTTTCTCTAACTCTCCCAAGTAGAGATAGATTGACTCTCTTTTTTAGAGGAGAGTTTTTTATAGACGGATTAGCTTTCATGGCAGAGGAGGCCTCCTCTTTATCGACAAAAAAATTTCTTTCAAGTAGGCTTTTAATGATTTACTCTTTCATTTTTTAGAGAAAGGTAGGTTGACCCTCTAATGGAGAGAGCTTCCCTTCTTTTTATTAAAGAGAGTTCTTTTGAGTAGGATAAATTGACTTTCTCATTCTTTCAAGGAGAGCTATTTTAGGCAGATCAACCTCTAGTAGAATAAGCATCATTTTCTTTCTCAATGAGAAGAGTTCTTTTGAGCAAACTTTTGATGGTTTACTATCTCTTTATCTCGAAGAGAGTTATTTCAAATAAGTTGACCCTCTGATGTAGTGAACCTTCTTTTTCTTAATAAGCAAAATGGGCTAGCTTTCACTCTTTTCTGAGGAGAGTCCTTTAGATAAATTGGCTCTCATATAGAGTTGACCTTCTTTTTTATATTTTTTGATGACAAAAGGCTTTGAGCGGGTTATCTGATGATCTACTTTCTCTTTCTTTAAGAAGAGTCCTTTCAAGCATATCGGTCTTCTTGTAGGACTGCCTTCTCTTTCTTGATAAAGAAAGTTCTTCTAGTATGGTAGATTGGCTCTCTCTTTCTTTCAAAAAAAGTTATTCTAGGTAGGTCAATGCTTTGATGAAGTAGATCTCCCTCTCTTTCTTGATGAGAAGAGATTTTTTTAGTAAGATGGATTGGTTCTTTTTTAAGGAGAGTTCTTTCAAGTAGATTAGCTCTTGGATGGAGTAGATATTCTTTTCTTCAATGAAAAGTGCTCTTTTAAGCATGTTTTATAATGATCTATTTTTCTTTCTTTAGAGGGGGGCTCTTTAAGGCAGATCAATCTTCTGATTGAATAGACCTCCTATTTCTTAATGAGAAGAGTTTTTGAGAGTAGAGTGGATATAGGCCGCTCTCTCTTTCTCTCAATAGGAGTTTTTCTAAACATATGGGCTCTATGACAGAGTGAACCTTCTTCTCTTTCTTGATGATGAGAATTTTTTCTAAATGGGTCTTCTGATGATCTGCTATATTTTTTTTCAAAGAGAGTTTCTTCAAGCAGGTTGGCATCTTAGTAGAGCAGACCTTCTTATCCTTTTTGGTGATGAAAATTTTTTGAGTAAAGTTGATGATAACACCTTATGATCTATCATGCCGTTAGTCAGTCTTGGGGCTCTAGCTAACCTCAAAGCGTAATACCGATGGTGGAACAAAAAATTTTCTCTTGAAGGGTCAAAGTTATATTTTAATTTTCTCTTGTGGAAACGAAGAATTGGTCTTACCAATTTCTTTTATTTAGGCCATATTTTTATTAACATGTTACTAAGGTATTGTACAAATAAAAGACAACAAATCATAAAATGCCATATTGAATCAAATAAAATGTATATGGTGCATAAATTTTGTTTGAATATGAAACAACATTTTTTTTAAATTAGTGTAAACTATGCTTTATTGTATCATTTCTACTTTATATTACAGTACTTAATATTTTCTTTAAGGGGGGGGTTTAAAAAATAAAAGAATATTTCGGTATCTTACTAAGGGCATTTCTAAAATTTTAGGGGGGGGGGGGGGGGGTGTGCTATGGCCCTCCAACTTCACACTCGGCTTCACCCTAGCATATAGTACATCCAAGTCAAAGTCATCTAAGGGTTGGACTTCCTCCAGACTTCTCTCATTACTAACTCAAGGCACATGTCTATAACTTTGAGTTATCGCCTTAGGTCTAAAACATCTAACCCCATCCTCTTGAAAGCAATGGGGGACTTCATGGTATTAGCTCCATTTGTAGCTTATTGTGCCTCCTTATCATGGGCCCTACATCTGAAGTACCCATGAGGTCCACTTCTAGAGAGCTTCACTATAGTAGTGCTAGTTGTACTAGTGGCACTTGTTCTCATTGTTGCCCTAGTTGAGGGATTAAGGTCTAGACCAGTATAATAAGTATCTCAACTTGTTTCTATAGATGTGCAAATTGTGTAATTATGACAACCTTTAAAGGGGATGGGGAGAGGGATCTGGTCCCCAAGTTGGTTTATATGGTGGTGCCATTATTACTGGCTAGGGGTCTCTTACCAAGTTTGGGTAGCATGGATTTTTTCTTATCTCTCATAGAAGGCATCAATCTATTGATATTGAGATGAGATAGAAAGATTTCACATACCAATAGGATAATGATTTGAAATTGAGAGCAGTGATAAGACTAGCAAATAGTGCTCAAATAGTTAGATGGGTGCCTACAATAGTAGAAGAAGAGTATGAGAGGTGTCAAGGATTTCTAAGTAAAGGCCCTCTAATGCTCAAATTAGTAAAGGGGAATGATGAAAGTGGCCTAAGATGAACTTTATAGATAGCCCTTTTGGTTTGTAGAGAAAGAAGGATAAGGAGAAAATAGAGGAGAGAGGGAATGTAGTCTTACTATAGTTTGGGGATGAGATAGTAGAGTAGAGTCATATCTTGTCTTCATGTGAGTTTTTCTTTTATAACTAATTTCTATATCTAGCGGTGGGACTATATTGCTTACTTAAATCATGAGCCATACACTTTATTATGATGAGTCTATCTTCTTGGATGGGACTGCATTGGTCATGATTAATTGCGTTCTCTATAGGTCATGGTTAATTTCGTAAGTCTACTATAAGGTATTTATATCATCTCTAGTAGAATGTGCACTATTTGATGAGCTATCAGTTATACGCCTCTGATCCATCCTCTTGGTTTGCATCATCGGTGGTGCCAGTATGGAGTCTTAACAGATGTGTTTGAGATTAAGGGAGGACATTGTAAAATTCTTCTCTCATTACAAAGTGGTTACAAAGATGCATTATTATTGTATAAAGTTAGCTTTGTCAAAATAATTTTGTATTCAAGATATTATAAGATTTGGGGAAAAAGTTAATAAAACAAATAATAAAATAATAAAATACTATATGAGAATTAAGCAAAAAACACGGAAACAATATGGTCTTCCCTCTCATGCCACCCTCTAACTAACTATCATGGGATGCAGCCTAATCAAAGATAAATGTATGGTCTCACTTAGATCAATAGGTAGTTTGTTCTTTACTTTAGAGAAAAAACTAGATAAAAACAAGAGAATTCTTTTTCACTTTCTTATGTATTGTGTATATAAAACTATGGTACAAATTTCTTATAAGATCTTTTCATTTATAATTTATCGGATTCTTCCTTTAAATGTGATCAAATATTTCTAAAACATAAACTATAAAATTTTGATAAAAATATATCTTAACTCGAGCATCAACTATGCCTTCCATCAAGTTGTCAAATCCCTTCTAAATTAGATATTAGATTTTTCAAACTTTCAATTCATAATTATGTCCTACATGTGATGGATCTTATTTATAAACCTGTTTCATCCCTATTCTAAGTGACAAAAATAATCCATAGTGAATTCAATGATCCTCTTAAGATTAATTACATATCATTTTTTAATATGTCTTGTGTATTGTTATCATTATTTGGCAAGTTTTATTAGCTAAGTATCAAGTTATTGGCAACACAATGTGTTGCATATCACTTTATTGATGATGCAATATGCCAAAGGTAAATAATAGAATTAAAATGGTGTTGAGTGTTCATATTACGGTTGATATTTACAAACTGGAATGTTAAACTCGTAGGATGGAGAATGTACTCGGGCTATATTCAACGGTAACTAAATCACCTATATATATATATTTTTTTTTAAAATCAGACTCATGGGCAGTTGTGGAGAGATGTTGGCATCACATTTTTGGCCTTTAGCTTGAAAGGATGTAACAGGCTAAGATGCTACTAAAGTAACCAAAAACTAGTAATCCTTGGATTAAGAATAGATATCTTCTGATCAAAGGAAGTTTACCAGAAGTTGAGGCCATGCATTATTCTTTTTGATCAATCTAATAAATTTGTAAACTATAAAAGCAATGCAAGATGATGCGGACAAATCAATCGTGTTGAGCGAACGGGCCTGCTGAGATTTGTTGTGGGCTTCCAAGTGGGATGGAGGGGGCGTTTCCCTTCTTCGGAACCCTGCAAGAGTCCCTGGCTGGTGTTCCCGGCAAGGACCCTCCGACGCTCAAGTTAGTAAACTTGTTGCTCAGTTCTGTAGTAGTGAGATAAGTGTTGAGATAGAGAGCGATAGATAGGGAGAGAGAAAGAGAGATCCCCTCGCATTGAGCTCGGGTCCTCCTCTTATACTGTCTGGGAGGTCCCGTTTACCTCGTTCCATTGGAACCGTCGAATCTTCCTCGTTGGGATAAGTTCTTCGAACGACGAGTGGTTAAGCCTTTGCTGGATGAGGGCCGCTGTAGTGGTAACTACCGAGCATGCTAGCATTGCCCGTGATTTTAGTGAGCAAGGTACACGGCAATAGACCTCGAATCTCAGGATCTGTTGCCTGGGCGGGACATTGTGCATGCGAGAAAGGCACCAAGTTAGGACCGGAGCCAAGGGCCGTCGTTGGAGGCAGGAGCCAAAGGCCGGAGCTAGAGGCCGGAGCTGAAGGCCGTCGCTGGAGGCCGGAGCCAAAGGCCGGAGCTGGAGGACATTGCTGGAGGCCGGAGCCGAAGGCCGGAGCTAGAGGCCATCGCTGGAGGCCGGAGCCGAAGGCCGGAGGAGGCCGGAGCTGGAGGCCGGGCCGGAGCCAAAGGCCGTCGCTGAAGGCCGGAGCCAAAATTCTATTTCTGGGTTTTGCTGTCACATCATTATTTCTGGAAATCGTGCAAAAGATAATACCCCCCAGAGGAAAACAGCCGTATCAGATGCCCCCCCCCCCTGAGATGAGTGAGTGCACAATCACCAGCGAAAGGGGTGTTAATATCCTTTGGGCGGCCGATTTTCGCGCCATCATTTCGTCTGTCCGGGCTGTTGGGATTGGAGAGGATTTCCCTCGAGTAGTGAGTCGTAAAAGGCGAGCATCATCATTATGGTAAGGCCACCACCATCTCTCTATTGGTGGAGCTTTTCATGTTTTTCGCGCTGGTAGGCTGCCGAAGCGCCTTCCATTTGAGGGTGGACACATGGCCAGAACGGACGGCTATGGGATGATTTGAAATAGGGCTATAAAAGGAAAAAATCGTCCTTATCCTCCCATCCTCCCTTCTCTCACGCTACTGCTTCCTCTCGAGTCTGCAAGCGTCGTCCGCCTCCCATGTTTGTTTTCTCCTCGTGCTCCTTCGATCCTAGCTCAAGTTTTCCAGGTTAGTCTCCATGGCTTCCTTGCCTTCTTTTCTTTTCCAATTCCGAGGGGCATTACCCCACTCCTTCTCAAACTTCTGCTTCCTTACCAAGCCAATAGTCTACCCCCTCCTCCAATCACTCCTTGCCAGAACGGCGGCCGGTTAGACGCCCCGTAGCTGGGAGTCATCTGACCGGCGGGCGGACTTCCACCCGGAGCCGTCCGACGGCTACTGGTCCTTCCAGCACTGTTAAGGAGTCTCCTGAAGGGACTGCTTCCACTATGTCTGCTCAAGACATAGTAAATCTGAAATCTAGGTATAGCTTTCTGCCAAACCTTTGTCTGTTCTACCCTGCTCCTGATGACAGGGTAACCTCTTCCCGTCCCGGAAGAGTTGCTTTGTACGGAGCCTTCTTTAAGGCCGGACTTCAACTACCCATCCATCCTTCATCCTCAATCTTCTGGACCGATATTCTCTAACACCTTCCCAGTTAGTTCCTAACTCGATCCGAACCATCATCGGCTTTCTGGTTCTCTATCACCTGCAAGGCATAGAGGCCAGCATCTCCTTATTCCGCAGTTTTTATACCCTCCGCAAGCAGTCAGGTTGGTGGTCCTTCACCCCTAGGTCCAATAGGATCCTTAAGTTGTACCTTCCCACCTCTGTTAAAGGGTGGAAGGATAAGTTCTTTTTTGCTGATATCGATGGGGTGCGCGGAAGCTGGGGGACACCCAACATTGATACCAATAGGGATTCTTCTATCCTTTCAAGAGTTCGAATGGCATTTGGGTAGCTTCTGACTGTCGATGTCCCTCGATGCAATAAGCTTTTGGTTGATGAAAACCTTCGTCTCGCCGGCCTAATCCCTTCTAGTGGTGAGCACTTGATTACCCACCTTTTTCTTTCTTTTCTTTTCTTTTTCTTTCTCTTCTTTTTTTTTAAATTTATTTATTTATTCGTCTCCCGCCTTTATAGGGATGATGCCATCACTTGCGAGCTCAAGCAGACGGCCACTAAGAAGAGGAAGGCAACGGAGAATGAGTCACTTGCCGAGAGGAGGGCCGTTGCTAAAATCCCAAGGAGGGCCGACGCGGGGAGGGCCGAAACTGGTGGGAGAGTTGTGAAGCCCCTGCGTGCTAAGGTTTTGAAGAAGGCCGACACTGGAAGAGCCGACGCTGGTGATGCCGACGCTAAAGGGCCAAAGTGGTGGATCCCCCGCACGTGTGCGAGGCAGCCAGAGCCCAAGCTGATGAGCCCGCCAAGAAAGACACGGTAAGGGCCGAGGCCGGCGAGGAAGTCGGGCAGAGCCAAATAGAGAAAGAAGATCATCTTCAGTTTCAGCTCCTCCTGTCATCCTGCTCGATCCTTCTCCTGAGCAGGTCGCAAAAGCGCCGTCACCCTGCCCGATGCCGTGGAGATGGAGCAAGTCCCTGCAACAATAGGGCCAACTCCCGCAGCTATCCTGCCCCCCATAGGGGCAACAACCGAAGCGCCTCCACTAGCCAAGGGGCCAGAGGCAGCAGAGTCGGAGGCGGATCCTCCTCGCAGCCCCCGTGCCAAGGGAAAGGAGGGGCGTCGACCTTCCTTCCAATCACTGTTGGCGAACCACAGCCGCTGGGCCGAGCGGGCTTTAGATGAAGCATCGGTGGTAGAGGTGCAGGAGTTTCTCCGGCATCAAGGGAGAGCCACCTTCTTTCGCGAGGCATCTGTGGCACATCTTTGGGTGAGCCTTTGCTCCATTATCATTTTCCTCTTTGTTTTGTTCGTTTTATTTTGCTTTTAAACATTGACATTTCGCTCAGGCCCTGAACTCTCTGATCACTATGAGGGAACTTTGGACCCTGAGTGATGCTGCTCTCGACCAATCGCGGGAGGAGATGCTATCACTCCAGGCCAGGGCATAAAAGGCAGAGATGGCCTTGGAGGATACCCGAGCCACCTTAAAGGGCGAAGTCGAAGCCATCCGGCTGAGAGCTGAGAAGGCAGAGTATGCGCTGGAAGTTACCCAGCGTCGTGCAGCCAACGAGCTGGATAACGCTCAGGCGGCCGAGGAGAAGCAAAGGATAGCCGAGGAGAGGCTGGAGGTGGTGGAATCAGAGATGTGCATTTTGAAGACTCGATTGGATTCCACCTCCATTGAAATAGATGCAGCCAAAGAGGTCGCCCGCCAGTCCGACGCCAAGATTGCCGACTTGGAGGCGGTGGTGACTGAGGCCAAGAGGGAGGTCGTCAAGGCTGAACGGAAAGCCCTTGAGGCGGAGAAAAGAGCTGCAAAGGCCTAGAGTATTTCAGGAAGTCTAAAGCCTTTGATAAGGAGCTAGCCGAATCGGCGGCGTTTGCTTACGATGGCGGCTTCCAAGACTGCAAGGAAAAAATCCAAGAACTCTATGACCTCAAGGATATTGAAGGGCTGAAGCCAGATGACGTTCCTGAAGATGATGACCCGGCCCCAAATGACCCTTAGTATTTTTTTTTTATTGCTCTAAGCCCGACTCAGATCGGCAATTTTGTAAACTTTTAGCCATCAATGAATGTTTTAACCCTCATCGCGTACCTTTGGTCATAATCAGCTTTAGCTGTGTGAGTTGTCGCGAATCACTAACCAATGGCTGAAAAACACGACTCCTCCCGTTAGGAAACTGATGCGGGACCAATTTCGGTCATAGGGATGACAGTCAAGAACAGTAGGTAGTACAAGACCCTGCTCGTGCAGGCGCAAAGCCATGGAATGCTTACTGCCTCATTAGATATGTCGCGCGAAATGGGATTGTGTGCCGAAACATTGTCCCTAATTACCGACGCAGGGAGCCGGTCTTTGGTGCCGATGCAGGGCACCGGTCTTTAATTGCCAATGCGGAGAGCCGGTCTTTAGTTTCCGATGCGGAGCCGGTCTTTAGTGCCGACGTGGAGAGCCGGTCTTTAGTGCCGACGCGGAGAGCCGGTCTTTAGTGCCAACGCGGGGCTGGTCTTTAGTTGCCGATGCGGAGCCGGTCTTTATTGCTGATGTGGGGCCGGTCTTTGGTGCCGATGCGGGGCCGGTCTTTGGTGCTGATGCGGGGCCGGTATTTAGTGCCGACGCGGGGCTGGTATTTAGTGCCGACGCGGGGCCAGTCTTTGGTGCCGATGCGGGGCCGGTCTTTGGTGCCGACACGGAGCCGATCTTTGGTGCCGATGCGGGGCTTGTCTTTAGTGCCGATGCAGAGCCGGTCTTTAGTTGCCGACGCGGAGCCGGTCTTTGGTGCCGATGCGGGGCCGGTCTTTAGTGCTGACGCGGGGCCGGTCTTTAGGTGTCGATGCGGGGCCGGTCTTTGGTGGCGAGCATACTCACTCAAAAATAATGCTAACATTTCGAACATCATCTATCAAGTAGATTCAAATTAATGAAGATAGTACCTTACTAATAATAACGGCATAAATTATCGGCGTTCCAGGTGCGAAGAAGCTGTTTTCCGTCTAGCTCTTCAACTTTGTATGCCCCATGGTGAAGTACCTCCTTCATTGTCAGCCAGTAATACCCCTGCCGTAGGGCTTTGTATGCAAGAGCTCTGCCCCCAAGATGGCTTCCACATATACCTTCATGTATCTCTCGCAGAATATAATTAGCTTCGGTGGGACCGACACACCTGAGAACTGGGTATGAGAACAACCTCCGATAGAGCTTTTCCTCCATTATGAAAAATTTCGGGGCCCATCTTTTAAGTTTCCTGGCTTCGACAGGTCTTCTGGGAGGGTACCCTCAATAAAGTACCGGACATAGGCGTTCATTCAGGAAGGCTCCTGCTCAATTGGTAGAGTTTCTCTTGATGCGTCAATACTCGGGGCTTCTAAGTGCTCTACATAATCTCTTCCCAGCATCCCATCAGCTGAGGTGGCAAGATGGGATAAGGCGTCGGCTCTAGCATTCTCCTGTCGAGGGATGTAGCTGACGCTAAAGTAAGCCAAGGAAGAAGCTAGCGATTGCACCATACTTAAGTAGCGGGACATGATGGGATCCCTTGCTTCATATTCCCCTGCGATTTGGCCAGCGACCAGTTGGGAGTCGGTGAACGCCCTAAGGCGTTTACCCCAAGCTCTTGAGCTAATCTCATCCCGGACAGCATAGCTTCATATTCTGCCTAATTATTAGTGGCTGAAAAGAGGAAGCGGAGTGCGCACTCGGTTACAACTCCATCCGAGTTGGCCAAAATGAGGCTTGCTCCACTCCCTTGAGAATTCGACGCCCCGTCTACATGAAGGACCCATTCATCATCACTGGTTCTGAGAGGCTGGAGGTTTGTAGAAGGTTCTTCAGGTTGCTCCTCTCTCCAAGTGCATTCGACCAAAAAATCCGTCAAGACTTGAGATTTCATGGCCGACCGGGGGCGAAAAGACAGATCAAATTTCCCCAACTTAAGCGCCCACCTTGCCAGTCGACCGGAAGTATTCGGGCGAGCGAGAACTGTCTTCAGAGGTTGGTCTGTGATCACCACGATTGGGTGGGCTTGGAAGTATGGCCGCAAACGCTGGCAGACACAATTAACGCGAAGATAATCTTCTCCATCTTCGAGTACCTGGTCTCTGCATCGTGGAGCACCTTGCTTGTGTAGTATACTGGCTTTTGCGTGCCATTGGGGTCCACGCGGACCAGCACAGAACTAACGGCATCAGGAGAGGCCGCGAGGTATAGAAGGAGCTCTTCTCCACCTGTTGGCTTGGCTAGCAGCGGCGGGGTAGATAAGAATTCCTTTAACCCCGCGAACGCCTCCTGGCATTCTTTCATCCATTCAAATTCATTGACCTTGTGAAGCGCCTTGAAGAAAGGTAGGCACCTTTCAGCGGACTTGGATAGGAAGCGACTTAAGGTGGCTACCCTTCCCGTCAGGCGTTGTGTTTCCTTCTTGTTGGCGGGAGGCCTCATGTCCAAAATGGCTTCCAACTTTGTCCGGGTTTGCCTCGATCCCCCGTCGGGTTACCATGAAACCCAAGAACTTTCCGGCTGTCACCCAAATGCACACTTGCGTGAGTTCAGCTTCATCTGGTACCGACGAAGGTTGTCAAAAGTCTCCGTTAGGTCCGCGATATGGTCGGTGGTGTGGACGCTCTTTGTCAACATGTCATCCACGTACACTTCCATGTTGCGTCCTATCTGGCCTTCGAAGACTTTGTTCATCAGCCTTTGGTAGGTGGCTCCCGCGTTCTTTAGCCCGAAAGGCATTACCCTGTAGCAGTACAACCCTTTCTCAGTTATGAAGGAGGTAGCTTCTTCATCCGCCGGATTCATCCTGATCTGGTTGTATCTAGAGAAAGCATCCATGAAGCTAAGGACCTCATGACCGGATGTAGCGTCCACCAGTTGATCGATCAGGGCAGGGAAAGCTGTCCTTAGGGCATGCTTTGTTGAGATCGGTGAAATCCACGCACATTCTCCAGCTCTCGTTGGTCTTACGGACCAGCATCACATTGGCCAACCATTCGGGGTAATGGACCTCCCGAATATGGCCTGCAGCCGTTAACTTGCGAACTTCCTCGTCGATAGCTTTCTGTCTATCTGGAGTGAAGTTTCTTTTTTCTGTTGGACCGGCCGACACTCTGGCCTGAGGTTGAGCCGATGGGTGATCACTTCCTCGGGGACGCCCGGCATGTTGAGGACGATCATGCAAAGATGTCGGTGTTGGCATGCAGGAAAGTGAGAAGTCGATCACGTGCTTCTTCTGGAAGCAATGCCCCCACCTGGACAGTCCTTGCTGGGTCATCCCCAAGGGGAGGGTCAGGAGGTGTTCGGCTGGCTCTGCCCTCCTTCCCAGCTCCCGGGATCAAGCGGCTCAGAGGCTATTGCCGACGCCTCTTCCAGTGGGCTGGGAGACAAATGATAGCAAAGCGGTGGCGGGCTTTGCTCCCCTTTCATCTCTCCGACTCCTTCGTCGGTGGGGAACCTTACCAATAACCTCTTAGTGGAGATCACGACATCTAGCAGATTCAACCCTGGTCTCCCCAATATAGCGTTATAAGCTAGCGGGACCCGGACCACCAAGAAATTTATAACCACGGTGCTTTGACGTGGAGGGGTTCCAGCCATGACTAGAGGGCGATCTCCCCCTCAACGCTCACCGAGTCTCCAGTGAAGCCCATTAGAGGCGCGGTGATAGGTCGGAGGGAAGACTTCGACAGTTCATCCGAACAAAAGCCTCGTAGCTCAAAACATCCACCGAACTCCCACTATCAACTAAAATTCTTTTTACAGGATGTTTGGCTATAGTCATGGATACAACGACACTGTCGTCATGCTTATTAACTACCCCCTCTAAATCCTTTCAAAGAAAGAATTACAAAATCTATTCCCTCTCGCTACCTCTTTGAACCGCCACTTGCCCCCCAGGAAATCATAGCTATGGTCTTCTCCGTTGGAGTATCGTCCACGCCGACCGGAAGTATCGGAGGCACCGATGGACCTGAAGTGGGAAGGTTTCCCCTTCGAACGAATTTGCCCAAGTGACCCTGCTGAATCAGCTCCTCGATGGCCTTCTTCAGATGGTGGCAGTCCTCGGTGTCATGACCATAGTCTCGATGGTACCGGCAGTAAAACTCCTTGTTGCGGGGGGTTCCAGATTTCAGGGGAGCCGGACGCTTGAAATAGGGTTCCTCCTCGATTTCTAGTAGAATGTGAGATATAGGAGCCATAAGGGGAGTGAATTGCTCTTTAGAAATAAGTGTCTGTGGTCGGCGATCCGGGTGATGAGGAGGCTCAGGCTTCGGGGTCGTGCTTCGGCATGATCAGTAGGCGGTGGTTTCTTACTGATGTTTTTGTCAGCTTCCCTCCTGGAAGAATCTGCCTCATCGGCGCGGATGTATTTCTGTGCTCGACTCAGAAGCTCGGCATAAGAACTCGGAGGCTTCTTGTTCAGGAAATATGTAAACCTGGAGGGACGAAGTCCTCGCTTTAATGCCAAAGTGGCTACAGAATCTTCCAGGTTGTATACCTCCAACGCTGCTTTCTTAAACCGCGCAACAAAGTCCTTCAAGGTCTCGCCACTCCTCTACTGGACAGCAAATAGGCTATCAGCCACTCGCGGGATCTTTCGGCAAGCGTCAAAGTGGGCCAGGAAAGATTGCTCAAGTTGCCGAAACGAATTGATACTATGTGGAGGCAGGCGGGAATACCACGCATGTGCCACCTTGTGAAGGGTGGCCGGAAAGGCGACACATAAAAGGGAGTCCGTCGCTCCCTAGACCTGCATGAGGACCTTGTAGCTCTCCAGGTGGTCCAGTGGGTCCGTCGTGCCATCGTACGGGTTCAGTTAGGGGAGACGGAAGCGGGGCGGGACCGGTTCCTCCATGATGTACCGGGAAAGTGGGGGGCGATGCTTATAGTCCATCTCGTGAGGGTTAGCGATCCGACGGCTAAGCTCCTCCAACCATCGATGATACTCATCGAGCTATTGCTCGACCCGACGGGTAGTCTTCCTGAGGGTGCCATCTCAAGATGAATCGGAAGAAGAAGCCGAAGAAGATCACCGGCGTAAGGAACACCCCCGTCTGGACTCTCTCTCCTCCGGCCGATGGTAGGAACGATCGGAGTGGGAGAGGGTGACCGCCGCCGCTTCGAGGACTCTCGGCGATGAGGTTCGGGGGTGAGTGGCGGGAGACCTCAGGTGGGTCCCGCCTTGGTGAGACTGGATTGTCCCCGCACCCCTTCACCAGGCATAGGGGGTTGAGGTGCAGCGGCCAAGCAGTGTTCTTGCAGTCCCCGTACCATTGTCATCAGGTCTTGGACCTGGTGAGCCAGAACCTCGAGCCGGTCAGGCCGGCTTATCTGTGCAGGGAGCGGAACACGGAGGTTGGCCTCCGATTGCTCAGCCCGTGGAATGCGCTCCGCGGCTTGATTGGAGGAAGTCTCTTGTGCTCGTGTAGTCACCATCGTCTCCCTTGAAGAATTGGTGGGGTCACAGGGAGAACCTTCGCCTTCCTCCCGTGCGAACGCCCCTTCCTGGCGCGCCAATCTGATACGGACAAATCAACCGTGTTGAGCGACGGGCCTGCTAAGATTTGTCGTGGGCTTCCAAGTGGGATGGAGGGGGTGTTTCCCTTCTTCGGAACTCTGCAAGAAGTCCCTGGCCGGTGTTCCCGGCAAGGATCCTCCGACGCTCAAGTTAGTAAACTTGTCGCTCAGTTCTGTAGTAGTGAGATAAGAGTTGAGATAGAGAGCGATAGATAGGGAGAGAGAAAGAGAGATCCCCTCGCATTGAGCTCGGGTCCTCCTCTTATACCTATCTGGGGGGTCCCGTTTACCTCGTTCCATTGGAACCGTCGAATCTTCCTCGTTGGGATAAGTTTCTTCGAACGGCGAGTGGTTAATCCATTGCTGGATGAGGGCCGCTTGTAGCGGTAACTACCGAGCATGCTAGCACTTGCCCGTGATTTCAGTGAGCGAGGTACATGGCAATAGACCTCGAATCTCGGGATCTGTTGCCTGAGGAGGGATATTATGCATGCGAGAAAGGCACCAAGTTAGGACCGGAGCCAAGGGCCGTCGTTGGAGGCCGGAGCCGAAGGCCGGAGCTGGAGGCTGGAGCTAAAGGCCGGAGCTGGAGGACGTCGCTGGAGGCCGGAGCCAAAGGCCGTCGCTGAAGGTTAGAGCCAAAATTTCATTTCTGGGTTTTGCTGTCACATTATTATTTTCAGAAATCATGCAAAAGATAATACCCCCAGAGGAAACAGTCAGCCGTATCACAAGATAATGTTTTCAATCAATTAGATCGACAAGCAAAAGAGTGAATAGCTAGACGCATTGAGTCAATTCATAGACTCATATACGAAGAAACTATTTTAATGGTTGCCTTGACTAAAAGAAGAAATTAATGATAGTTATGGAAATTGAAATATGGTTATATTACCAGAAAGAGCTTACCAAAACTCCAAGTTAGTTATTGAAAATCAGCACGATCAGAGTTTTAACAGTTAGAGGAAGTTTTTATGGTTGCTAGGTTCAAGCCTAAATGAGAAGTTGCATGAAATTAAGTTTCAAGTAGCTGTTGGCTAGCATTATATATATGAGGAAAAAAGGCATTAAAGATCTTTCCTAAATACTTGTAATTTAGACTATCCTTTGCTCATTTTATCATAGTTTAGGAGTGCAGCCTGTACCTTCTAATATAATCTTTAGTATAACTTAAAGCTTATAGCCTTACTTCTTTATGTCTTTATATTTTGTTCCTATTGTTTATCACCTATTGTATCGAGAATCTATCAACAACGAATAGCTTTTTGGCATGCTCAATGGGACCTAAAGGTGATTATAGCACCTCATGGTAAGTGAATTAGTCAATTTGATAAAGACGTATGTGGCTGTAGCGAGGAAGAAATATAAGGTTAAAGTACTCCTTAGATTACAAGCATAGAAGGTCATTCGCTTCCTTTTCATATAACACATTTATGCATGAGAAGGGCATGAAGTCGGATCAAGATGGAGGTAATGCCATACTGGCATGCATGATCGATAGGACACTTATGGTGAAGGCAATTCTCCATAAGATTAATGTCCTATTCAATAATCATAATGCTTCTATGCAGTAGGTATGTAATACTTTTAATGAGTTCATGACAAAAGCTTTTTTGAGTCAAAGTGAGTTATTAAAAAATCATATAATTTAATTAAAATCCTCGCAATTCCTGAGGTTACCAACAATCATAAGCCTGTATTTAGGAATTGTAAGATATTTCTGATAGAATAGGGAATGACTCATGACAATCAATCTCATTCATTTAGCTAAGGGTTAGAATACTTTAAAGACAAAAAAAAATCAACCTAAACCTCTAGTGTAATGCCTAAGAATCAACTTAAAGGCAAAATCTAATACCTATGATGCAGATATCCTCATATAACAAGGATTAGACCAAAGTTACTAGCCTAACCATGCACTTAGGTAGTGTTTGAAATAGGGGATAAGAGGGGATATCCAAGGGATATCTTGGATATCCCCTCTTATTCCCAAAAGCCATAACTATAAGGGATAGCAGAGAATAAAGTTAACCAAAAGGATAATCCATGGTTAACCATGAGATATCCCCTCAATTTATTCCCTAGAGAATGCAGGAATAGCTGGTTATCCCTCCAAATAAGAGTAAAAAAAGGTTATCCTATGGATTTACCTTTTTGCATTTGATATGATCAATGGGATAGCCAAGGGATATCCCTAGGGATAGCCAGTGGATAAACTCTATCCCATACACTTATCCATGGATAATATTTTTTCTATCAAACACTACCTTAAGGACCAATCTAATTTTACCTACAATCTTGACCAAGCATATCTGCATGTGCATAAAGTCAATCAAAATATGAATCATCAATGGGGACCAGGTGAGGAACAACTTCGCTGAAATGATAATAAAAAACAAGGACGGGTATAAGCAAACCAAGATCTTATAATTGAGGATAACTTTCGGTAGCCTATCCTTATATGAATTTTGGGCAATCATATATGATTGGACATCAACCTTTAAATCCAAACTTTAGGGAATAACTAATGAATTTAATTAAAGAATAACTTATTCAAGGTATGAGACCGATGACACGACGCATGTATAAGAAATCATATCTTGACTATATAGGTCAATGTAATCTTTTTCGAAGAGGATATAAGGTTTCATAGTTCATTACCTTCTCTAAGAAGAATAACTAGTCAACCTTAGAGCACATAGGTTGATTTACGGTCCAAAGTAAAGATATTAGTGATTTTGTTAAAATGAGATTATTCTGTAATGCTTTGATTAAGGTAGTGATTAATTGGTTCGTAAACCTTTCACCAAACTTGGTGTAAGATTGGCGCCCATGTAATTATGAATGACTTAGCCAAGATAGAGTAATAGCCTAATGAAAAATTGAAGATTACATTGCTAAGTCTAGAATTGTAAAATAAGGATTCATATACAAATATTAGAAAGGAGATTTTTTTTTTTTGGTTACAAATGGGCGATCACACAAGTCTCATGTGAATCAGCCCAGATACATCAGAAGACAAATATACTGAAGAACAATAGGACAGTGATCTTCAGGCCTCCAAATCCATGAACCAGTATGCTGAGCCATAGAGGTGCCGCCCAATCTGCTGCCGCATTGGCTTCTCGATATATATGACGGATCAGGACAGAGCCGGTCACTCACAGAATTGACCAAATATCCCTCAAGATTAGATTAGAGGGACCTTCAAAATAATTCTCCTTCTGCAACCAAGAAATGACCGTCATAGAATCACCCTCGATCATGATCCTAGGAGCGCGGAGAATCCGAACGGCGTAAGAAATTCCCGCCCAAGCCGCATAGAGCTCAGCCATCGGGACAGAATAGTCAAGAGCACCAAAACCTCCTGCCACCAACAAATCACCACCGCCCCACGGATGATGAATGCAGAACCAGCAGCTCTACCACGGACACTCCCATCGAAGTTGATTTTGACAGACCCTGGAGGGGGGCTCCCAAGAGATGAAAATCAGATACCGGTTCGCTGCCGAAGCAGCAGGGGAACCCCAGAGGCCAGAGGAGCCAGAACCAACACCAGAGAAGACACGGCCATAGTCCATAATCAGCAATCTTATCTTCCTCACAATCCTATAAGGAGAAGCAGTGGTATTAGAAAAAATGAACTCATTCCTTGACAGCCAAATCTGATATGCCGTGGCTGCCTAAAGACCACGCTTATGCTGAGATCCCCACCGAATATCATGAAAAAAGGAGGAGCGCGGATATGCCGTAGCCTCCAATCTGCTAGAAAAACCCATCAGATGCCATATCCGTCGAGCTCTAGGACATAGAAAGATAGCGTTGTCATCCGTCTCCTCCTCCAACCGACAAAGAGGACAGATCGACTGAATAGACAGACCCCTCCTAGAGAGAAGACCCGACGTAGGAAGGCAGCCCCAAAGAAGCTTCCAAATAAAAAGCTAAACCCTAGAATGGTGAAGCTTCCAAATCCAAGCAGCATCCTCAGTGCGCCGGGACTGAGGCCTGAAACTCCTCATAAGGTCCTTGGAGGGGGCCCTAGAGAGACAAGATCTCTGCCAAAGCCTAGAATCACCATCACAGCCAGGCATAAGAGGCATAGATAGAATCCGTCGAGAAAGCTTCTCCCCAAATAACCATGTCACCGTGGGGATATGCCAAGCGTGGGAATCCGGAAATCAAATCCTTAACCCTTAAACTGGAGGGGGCATCCATATTAATAAAAGAGGGCCACCTCGAAAGGGGGAGCTCAGAAATCCAAGTATCATGGGTAACATCAATCGAATAACCATCTCCGATACTCCATGAAACATTCTCCAGGATAAACTGACCATATCTGTAAATCTCCTTCCAAAAGTAGGAAGATCCGCGGATCGGCAAAATGGGCAAGCCGGATGTCCACTCCCCATACCTCGCTCGCATTAGAGAGCTCCACAGACACTGCGGCTCCAAGAGAAAACGAGAAGCATGTCTAGCAAACATAGCTTCTTTCTAACAATCAGAGAATGAATACCAAGACCGCCTTCTTGGATAGGCATACAGACCGTGTCCCGGGATAATAGATGCATGCCATGACCATCTTGCATAGAGGCCCAAAGAAAGTCTCTGAAGCATCTCTCTATCCTCCTAAGACAGGTAGTCGGAATAGCAGTATTCGACAGAAGATACAGAGGAAGCGAAGAAGAACCGATCGAATAATAATGACCCTGGCCATCATAGATAAACTAGTGACCTGCCACCCCTCAAGGCGCTGACGAACCCTCCTCTCTAGCTCAGCAAAGTCAGAACAACGGGGATCTACCTGTAATGGGGATCCCCAGATACATAAATCGATCAGTCTGAGTAGATACCCTGAAGATTAGTAATGGCTTCCCTAGTAGATCTGATGGTCTTCGGGCTGAAACATATAGAAGATTTGAGATATTAACCTTCTGACCCGAAGCCAGACAATAGTTCTGCACAATTAGAATGTAAGGAAGCCGCATTATCAATGGAAGCCTGACCCAGAAGAATACAGTCATCAGCGAAAAGGAGATGGGAGACCGCAGGGCCCTGACCCCGGCCATGAATGGGACAATCCTCTGATTCTGCTGAGCCTGATGAAAAGCATGAGAAAGATCATCCGTAGCCTAGAATGAACAATAAAGGGGATAACGGGCACCCCTGCCTCAGACCAACAGTAGAATGGAAAAACTCCGTCGGGCATCCATTGATAATCAGAGAAAAAGAAGGCCTCTGAATACAAGCCAAATCCACTTGATGAACAGCTCTTCAAACCCAAACTCCTGAAGAGAGCGGTGTAAGAAAGACCAACTCATCTATCATAAGCTCTCTCCATGTCAAGCTTTACCGCCATAAGACAACGACTAGCTGGGGCTCTTTGAAGATCATGCATAAACTCCTGGGCGATGAGAACATTATCAGAAATAGAACGCCCTCTAATAAAAGCCCCTGCTCAATAGAAATGAGGCGAGGAAGAACAAGACGAAGGCGGCCAGCTAAAAGACGAGCACATATCTTATACAAAGTGGTGCAAAGGCTAATAGGCCAGAAGTGCTGAGGAGAGAAGCTTCCAGACGCTTGGGCACAGAGAAATAAAAGTCCGGTTCCACTCCTGAGGAATGCTCTTTGTCTGGAATACAATTTGAATAGCCTGAGTCACCTCTCGCCCAACAATCCCCAATAGTGATGGTAAAAAGAAGGCGGAAATCCATCAGGCCCAGGGCCTTATCCGAGCCAAGCTCCCAAGCGCCTCCCGGATTTCCTCTCTGTTATAGGCCTGAGTAACATATCATTCTCCTTGGCCGAAATCTTCCTAGAATCAGGCACACGAACAACCGGAGCCCCCTCCCCCTCGAACTCAGTCCATCTAGTCTGAAAGAAATGGAAAGAAAATCCCTAATAGAGTGGATGTCCTCCAGAGTATGCCCTTCAGCATCAACTAATCTCCGAATCCTGTTAGCGGACCGCCGCTTTAAAGTGGCCTGATGGAAAAATCTGGTGTTACGATCCCCCTCACATATCCACTGAACCCTGGATCTCTGCCTCCAAAACATCTCCTGCTGAGAGAGAGAGTGATGGCGAGCAGTGAGTCCCGAAGCAACGAGAGGTCCGAATCCAACAAAAACCCATCCTGGTCCTCCTTCTCCTGTA
Organism: Calamus simplicifolius; assembly: GCA_900491605.1. Lineage (NCBI taxonomy): Eukaryota > Viridiplantae > Streptophyta > Magnoliopsida > Arecales > Arecaceae > Calamus > Calamus simplicifolius. The sequence continues at coordinate 380,074 of UESW01005072.1, read as the reverse complement.
AGGCAGAAATGTCGGCTTCTACCCTTTCGACTTGTCTAACCAGATCCCCGACCTCCTAGCCTATTCCATCTGGATAGACGACGTCTAACCATCATAAGACGCCGAGATAACCTATAAATAGCATTTCCCTGATAGGAAGGTGCCAAATCTGAGAAATGATCGACCGAGCAGCAGAATGGACAGTCCAAAACTGCTCAAATCTAAACTGTCTGCGATAATACATAGAAGCCTCCGTTGAAATCAAAATGGGGCAATGATCAGAAGCAATCCTAGGAAGGTGGGCAACAGTAACCTCGTGAAACCTATGAAGCCACTGATCCGTAGCCATAGCTCTGTCAAGTCTCTCCCAAACACAAGCCGAACCCTGACGGTTGTTACACCAAGTGAATTGGGTCCCAGAGTACCCCAAATCCAACAGCCCCGATGATCCTATGAAGGTTCTGAACTCACTAACATCAGCCGAGGCTGTAAACCGTCGCCCTCCACGCTTTTCGTTAGCCTCAGTGATGCAGTTAAAATCACCGGCAATGATAGATGGGAGTCCCTGAGCAAGAAGGGAAAGCAACTCAGACCATAGGATCGTCTCTCCCGATAATCCGTACTGGCATAAACAGCTGATAGAAGCCAAGGATCAGAGGACCCCTCAGAGACTACAAGACCTATCTGCTGGTTGCACTGATGAAAAGCATCAACCTTAACAGTATCGGCACGCCAAATGGCCAAATACCTCCAGACAAACCTTCAGCCTCACCGCATACGAAGACCAGGACCGAGAAATCTGCCTCCTAAACTGAGCCAGACTGTACCCGACAACCTTTTTCCAAAAGAACACATATATCAAAATTATGAAGCTGCACCAATCTACTAAAGGAGGATCAAAATGAAGGCTTTCGAGCTCCTCTAACATTCCAAATTAAGATCTTCATTTATAAGGATGATGAAGTTGGGACCCCACCCTGGTCCTCCACCATCGCAATATCAGATAGGCACCCACTGGATGAGGTACCCCCCTCAGCTAACAAAGATGGACCAGCCTCTGGCTTCCTACTGACGACAAAAGCCCGAGGAGACTGAACCGGAGACAGGGGACCTAATCTCATGTTTACACTATCTAAAACCTTCGAGGAAAAACCCACCGGCTTGTCAGAGCAGGACCTAACCACTTCCTGACCTCCTTCCGAGTAGGAGGCCAGGGACATCCTTTCCTGGGAATCAATCGATATCCCAGAGCTTTTACAGGTCCGAGACTTGCCTTTTCCTTTTTTGTTTCCCAGATTTAGAAACTGCCCTCGGGGCTTGATAATCAAACGGTCTGGCCCGCTTAAGGGGACCCGGACAAACATCCCTATTAACCAGAATGCCACCTTCCCCCGACATCAATCCAAGAGAGGCAAAGGGGTTCTTCTTCAAAAGAGGATTATTCAGACCCATCTCACAGAATCCACCTTATCAGCCTGCAGCAAAACATTCTCTACTGAAGCAAAATCGGCATGCTCACCCTGTCCCCGCACCTTAACTAAGACTGAACGGCCTTGCAAAGACTCCCCCTCTGGACACCCAGAAGCCATGGCTGAAATGCCCCCTACCATTGAAGGAATCAGCACCCTCCTTCGAGCCAGCTTTGCAGGAAGGCTCCAGCCCTCAGCAGCTTCAGCACCACTCAAGGGAAAGCAAGCTTCCTCTGAGTTCTCGATCCGCTACCAGAGGCCCCCGGAGACGACACCGACTGCATCTTCCTCCTCTCATCCGCTGGGAACCTGGGGCATCCCTTCTTTGACGAACTGCTGCAATCCACGACCATATACAGGGCTGGAGGCTGCACCTTCGACTCCTGAACCAGACTGAGAACAAGGGCCACTCAGATGCAACGTTCCACAGGAAGCACAAATCCCCTCCAGATTTTCAAAAGCAAATTGCTGCCAAAAGGGGAGGCCGATCCCTTGAATCCGTGCACCTGGCCTCAAGGACGACGAAGGTCGACCCGGAGACATGCCCTGGCGAAACCACCTCTGCTCTTCGCCACAGTAGAAGCATCCAGACAGATGAACTGCCCGGCTGGTTCCAGAATGACCCTGATGAATTCCTCCTTCCAGAACTCCATCGGAAGGTTGGGGAGCCGCACCCAAACCAGAGCCGACGAATCGCATCCTCAGCCGGGAAGAATTCCGGCCGCCACGGCTCCGACCCAATAACCTGTCCGTTAACCATCCAAGGCGATTGAGAACCGTGTCACAGGCATTCGGATCTTCAAAATGGAATAATGGCACCGGAATGCCAGACTGATCGGAGCAATTTCACCTTGAATTCCCGCTTTCTAAACTCCCTGATCACCGCCTCTGCCGGAACCCACTTGTGGTAAGAACGTACCAGAACGGCTCTCGACTGCCATCTCACCACTTCGGCCTCCAACTCAGCTACAGGGACGCGAATAACATCCAGAAAGGATGCTTCCAGAGACGCTATAACCGACGACGAAGGAGACGGCGAGACCCAGCGAAAGCCGGATCCCACATCCGTCGACCTGGAAGCCTGCCCAAACTTAACCCCATCCGACGCCATAGGAAGAGAGGGGCCAGCAAGAGGAACAGACCGACGGAGGCACAGCCGGAGAAGACGAAGATCGCCGGAGATCGGGGAAGACGACGGCCGAAACCCGAATCGTAAAGCACACCCAGGGAACAGAACCAAAGCTCAGCTGTGCACAAATTTAAAGCACACACATCCTCTAACCGAGGCCTTTTAGGAGATTGTTATATGGCTAGAAGTGAACTTACTTTTGAATTAAGAAAGAAATTTGGAGGCTGAGAGTTTATGGATTTATTTTAGTTGTCGGCATGCATTTCTAAATACAAATGTTGTTACAAGACGAAGAACAAAGAAAAATATTTTTAAGGCAACATATTTTGTTAATCCCATGATCAATTTCGAGGATTTTTAGATATGCCATATATATTTAGAATTTGAAGATAAATTGGAAGTAGATTTAGCTAAATTGTTGATCAATAATTCTTATACTTACTAGACATTGACAAAACTTGATTTGAGTAAAATAAATAAGAAACCACCATTAAAAATGAATCAGTCTTTCGTAGAGCCAAGCTATAATGTCAGTACTTAACTTTACAGACTTATCATTGGCCAAGCAAGATGGCAAAAGGAGATGTTCATGATAGATTTGCTACGAGAGACAAAAAAATAATCTAGCAAAGCACTAAAAAAACATATAATATACTCTCTTCAGTCTGCTCCCTTTGGTTTCTTGTGATTATCCGAGAAAGTTACATATACTTTGGTTTCTTTGTTAAGACTATGGTTTGAGATATTGTCATTTTTGAAGAAAAAAATTATTTCAACAAAACTATAGGGAGTGCTCATACAAGGCCGAAGATGTTTCTTAAGATTATGGCCATAGGATTACAAGAAAAAAAAGGAAAACATTGCAAGATCAATATGAAAATAAAATGAGCAGAACCCAAAGGTTTGCTATCTATGGCAATAGGATTATGGCTGAGTTCTAAAAAGAGTAAGATGTTGGTATGTTGCTATACTCAGCAAAACTTTGAGTTTAACTTTAACCTATCCATCTAGTTAACAAATCTAGAGCTGAAAGTAGGCCAAACCTTATTTTTCTTATGCCAAAAACTCAAAATCTAAATTTTATATAAAAGAAATTTCTTGTTCTCAACTAGAAGAATCCATTTGAGAACTTTAAATAAAGGTTTGTAAATGATATCAAGACATAGAATTGAAGAGGGAGAATGCTAAGTTAACAATTAAAGACTTACCTCATGGGAAGACAAGTGAAGCATATTTACTCAAGCAATAGCATGATCGTATAGATGCAAATCAAAGTGAACGGTACTAGAGATGATGGAGTTATAATTACTTTTGTTAAAAATCAATAGGGTATTGCCCTTGTACGCAACCATTTGGAAGATGAAAGAAAGTTTCAAAGAAAGAGATGAAAAGAAATAGAGAAGCTAAAGAAAAATGAAAAGACAGTGTAGGAAGGAGTAGTTTAAATGATGATGAAGAAAAAAGAATATAAAAACTATATAAATATAAGAATAGTGATATTTTGAAGAGATTACTTAGAATATGGCATAAAAAATGGATACTCAACTATTCGCTTAGAATATAGCTTCAAAACTTGCAGCCCAAAAAGATACATATCACATAATTAGAGGTATAATAAATATAGAGCCATCAATGGATCACCATAAGAAAAATTAAATATAGCGACGCCCAAATGCATCGTTAATGCATCACTAAACAAGCTCGATGCATTAGCGACGCAATAAAGGCGTCGCTAAACCGTTCATCGCAATTTTAATTTATCGCAATTGCGTCGCTTAACAGCAACTCTCTGCGACGCCCAACATGCATCGCAATATATTGAAGCTATATTCTAAGCGAATAGGACGCAGTCTAAATGCGTCGCTAGTTTATAAATTTTTTAAAAATATTTACGACAAAAATCTTATCGCAATTGTGTCGCTAAGTAATTAATTTATTTATTAAAAAATTAAATAAAATAATTTATAATTTTTTTAATTAATTGCAACAGAAAATAGTGTCGCTAATTAATTTATTTATTTTTTTAAAAATAAAATAAAATAATTTTTAATTTTTAAAAATGATGGCGATGCCCCTAAATGCGTCGCTACTTTAAAAATAATTTTTTTAAAAATAGTTGAGATGGTAAATATTATGCAATTGCATCGCTATTAATTAATTTTTTTTTAAAAAAAAATTAAAATAACATAATTTTTATTTTTTAAAATTAATTGCGATGGAAAATAGCATCGCAAAATTAATTAATTAATTTTTTTAAAAATTAAAGTAAATTTTTTAATTTTTAAAGTAACTTATTTTATTTATTTAAAAAATAAAATAATATAAAATAAACTTGCTAATACAATTGATCAAAACAATCATTACAAAATTTTCAAAAATAAATAAAAATTTATTTTATTAATTATTTAAAATTTTCATATAGAAAACAGAAAAATAAAAAAAATACATCAAGTAGTGAAAAAAAAATACATCATGTATCTGCAGGCGCTGTGGAGGCTACGGAGGCTGGACTGAACCCTGTGACAAGAGATGAACTAAATCCTGCATCTGACGCATCTGGTCTCTCATCTCTGCAAGCTCCTCCCGAACCTCCTGGCAAAGTTCCTCCTTTAGAGTTCTTCGGATGTCGTCTATCTGCTCGGGAGGAATATCACCAGAACCACGCGAACTGGAGCCATGATGGGGAAAATATCTGGAAGCTCTGGTGCCCAAACCATAGACCCTACGATCTCGCGGCTGGGCACCAACAGCCTCCAAAAACACACGTCGACTCTCCTCTGGTGAGAGTTCGATGGGCGACCCCCCATCAGTGGAGTCGACCTGCGAAGCCTGAGACTAAAGCTCCTCGACTCGTGCCTTTGAGTTATAAAATCAACGATAAATGAATCAATATATAAAGCTAAATAAAATATTAAAAATTAAATAAATAAATATAAATCTAATTTCTTACCCTAACCATCCGTGATCGTATATCGATCCAGGAATCGTTCTTCCTAGTGTGTGTCACCCTGAATAGGTGAAACTCACCAGGATCTATGCCCTCCTTCTTGGACTACAAAAGCAGAAGAAAGAATATAAATGCAAGTATTTGTAAATGACTAAATTAGTATTTAAATTGTTTATGTTTTCTTACCATACGATGCCTGTGCTCTGAATAGAAATGGAACCGACAGTGTGATAGGAGAGGCCCGTGCCACGATTGCCCTTCTCAGATCGGCGGTTCGTGCTGGCTGATGCGGACCTCTTGATATGCCTCGGACTGCCACACATGCTGCCAGCTGGCCCAAATACCCTCCGGCACATGCCCTGGAGGTCACCCGAACTCCTCCAACGATAAAGCATGTCGGAGTATCGGCGTGCCGCAAGAGCATTCCATGCTGCCCTAATGGCATCATGGATGGTAGGGTCCCACGTAAACTTCTTCTGCATTGAAATAAACAGTTAGTTTCAGAATATATTAAGATTAGAAAATTTTATATCAGTTATAAAATGTATTTAAAAAGTTTACCTGAAACTCTGAAAAATAAAACTCCCTCGTGGCCGTAGATACATGGTGCCAATCGTAGCCACTGGGATAAGCACGGCTCTGAAATATAGAGCTGATCCGGCTTGATACAGTATGCTGCTCAATAAAGCTGTTAAAAAAACTAATTAAAATAAGTAATTAACTTAAAAACATAAACATATGGTTACAATTAGTATATACTTACAGCCCATCGGCAACCAATCGAAGTACAGTGCGACCGACCAAAGAAGAACTCTCAGAGGTTTGTGCCGATCGGGTAGAGGAAAATATAGCAGGATGAGCGTCGACGCCTGGAGAGGCGGAAGTCCGTGCATCATGGCTGGTAGTGGGATGTGACACAGCATGGCTATGTCCGTCAGGGTAGATCTACCTAGGTCTGTCATACTGTAAATACTAAAGATTAATGCAATGCAATATAATTACGAATAATTAATAAACATACAAAAATTTAACACTTATAAAAATAAATCAAATTGAATGAACCTATATCTTTAATTAGTGTCATTTGTTTCGTGAAATGTTGGTTCAACATCCGATGCCGTATCGGACAGTGATTCAGTTTCATTATCATCGGAAGGAAACCAAACATTTGCATCCTCAATTTCTTGGACATCACCATTTGGATCTCTAAGTGATCTTTCAGGAGCCCTTGTGTCATCCTCAATTGCATGCATTTCCATCTCATCCTCTTGAAATGCAGGGCACTCAATTGATTGACTTGATGAACTCTCATCTAATATGATTGTTGAACATGGAACGATTTTAGAAACAACCCACCAATCTCGCTTGTCGTTGCGCAAACTTGGATATCCGCAGTAAAACACTTGCTGAGCTTGGGATGCAAGAATGAATGGTTCATATTTCTGCAATCTTTGTCGATGGTTTACTTCAACTAGATTGTAGTCGTTATGAACCCTTTTACCGACAGAATTGTCAGATCAAACCAATCACAACGAAACAATACGGTTCGTTTCATAGGCCAACCGGGATATTCAACTTCGACCACCTCTACTAACTTTTGTAATAATCCTGCATATTTGCTCCAGCACTTTCTCTTTAACACATACGCCCCAATTCTGCATCCCTCTTGAAGATGCTAGTCGTTCAATTTGAAATTTGTATCCATTAACAAAATAGCCAGTATAGGTAGTTACGGTCTTCAATGGCCATTGCGCTAGACATTTAATGAAAATATTGTCGGTTGTGAACCATGGACCGTTTACCTATAAATTAATAAGCTATTCACAATTAATTAAAAAATAAAAGCCATTATTGTAATTGATTGAGTAATAGTAGTACTCACAAATTCATAAAACCAATAAGCGAACTCCGTTTCTAACTTCTGCCCAATGGCAATTTGACTGATGCTGGGATCCATCTGTCTATCAATACATCCTTAAGGGATTATAACAATTAAACTTCTGTTAGCAATTAAATAGTATGATATTTTACAATTTAAGGTAGAAGTTCTAATTAAGCAATTAATGAAGTGTACATATACTTACTCAATGTATGGGTCGACTTCTCTACAGTTCATTAGGATACAATAATGTGCTGCATTATACTCCACATCACTTAATTGTCTTGACTTCTGCCTCCCAAATGAATGGCCGATACTTTTAAATATTGATATTCTACCGTCAGTAGGTTCTCCTTCGTCCACACATATGTCATCGTTACGTTCAAGATTGCGGGTCCTCGTATGAACGTGACCCTCAAAGTAATGTGAGGCAAAGCTGAAACTTCTTCAACCAAGTGTGCATTGCATATAAAACCTTCAACCCTTGCCTTATTCCGCACATTTTTTTTAACTTCTTAAGATACCTATATGTAAAGTTGAAAATATAAATAAACCAACTTCCTCGCATAAATAAAATAATATTTGAAATGTCAACATGTATCACTGATTTGGGTGTTTACCTCTCGAAAGGATACATCCAGCGATACTATATGGGACCAGCTATACGTGCTTCGTATGGCAAGTGAACAGGTAAATGCTCCATTGAGTCAAAAAAACTTGGAGGAAATATTCGCTCCAGCTTGCATAAAATAATTGGAATTTCCTCCTCAAGCCTTTCCATGGATGCAGAAGTAATGACTGCGGCTGATAACTCCTTAAAGAACAAGCTGAGCTTGTCAATGCCTTCCACACATGTTGCGGAAGTAACTCACGAAAAGCTATGGGCAATAACGGTTGCATGAAAATATGACAGTCATGACTCTTCATGCTAAACAACTTGAGCTTATGCATGTCCACACACCTACCGATATTTGAAGCATAACCATCAGGAAATTTTGATCCTCTAATCCAGTTACATAAAACTTCTCGTAAATTTTTGTCAAGAGTGTAACAGGCTTTAGGATAGGTCCAATCAGCATTCCTTCTCAAATCACCTCTTCTGCAATACTGATTAAGTTCTTCTCTTGACTTTGCAGTGTCTTTGGTTTTTCCCAGGATGTTTAGTACCGTGTTAAATATGTTATCAAAGAAATTTTTCTCAATATGCATAACATCCAAGTTGTGCCGGATGAGATTTGTGCTCCAATACGGCAAATCCCAAAAAATGCTCCGCTTCTTCCAGTTATGTTCTTTACATATACGGCCATTTATTCTATCTGCATCTGGTTCCCAAGCATACCTCAACCCCAAATGCTCTATAGTATCAAATATATCTGTGCCAAACCTAACCGGTTCGGCGAATTTTGTGACTGCTTTGTTCTTCCAGAAGGCGATCAAGTTCTTCCTATAAGGATGATTCGAAGGCAAGAACTTTCTATGATTATCAAACCATGACTGCTTACCACTCTTCTGCAATGTAAATGCATCTGAATCATACATGCAATGAGGGCATGCCAGACGCCCAGAAGTGCTCCAACCAGACAACATTGCATATGCCGGAAAGTCACTGATTGTCCACATCAAAGTAGCTCTCATGATGAAATTTTGTTTTATAGAAATGTCGTAGGCTATGACTCCTGTTTCCCACAACATTTTCAATTCAGCTACCAGCGGTTGTAAGAAGACATCAATCTTCTCTTTTGGATTTGATGGTCTTGGAACCAAAATTGTCAAAAACATTGCAGTATCTTTTATGCACTTCCATGGTGGAAGATTATATACAGTCAGTATTACAGGCCAACATGAATATTATTGCCCCGCTTGACCAAACGGTTGGAAGCCATCGGTACAAAGACCTAATCTCACATTCCTTATTTCTTCTGCGAAATCAGGATGATTTTCATTGAAATGCTTCCAAGCTTTTGAATATGATGGATGTCGCATTTCATCTTCTTTAGATTCATGTTCCGCATACCATCTCTATCAGCAGATGTAGCCTCAGATCTGTATAATCTCTGGAGGCATGGAGTAAGAGGAAAGTAATGCATCCTCTTGTAAGGCACACTTTTCCTCCTACTTGTACTAGCTCCCCCTTCACTATTTTTGTACCTCAATTGCCCGCAAATCTTACACATCTCAGTTCTGAGTCTTCACCCCAAATATCATACAATTGTTTAAGCAACAATCGATCTTATTAACTGGGAGCCCAAGGCCACGCAATAACTTCTTCATTGAGTAGAAACTGTCTGCTACAACATTATGATTTGGCAAAACTTCCTTCATTAACCCAGCTACAACATTGAATGCCTTTTTTGATAATCGATGTTCCGCCTTAATATTCAACAACCGAGCAGCCATAGACAATTGGGAATGACTCTCATAACCAGGATACAATTCTTGATTTGCAGAACACAACATATCATAAAATTGTTGTGCATCTGGATTTGGTTCTTCCATAAATGTATTCTGGTTGAATTCGTTACCCGATGCATTCATCACCATTTCTTCGTATGTGTTTAAATTCACAAATGGTTCATCAATGAGATTTGACACTTCTTGGCTAGTGATAGCTGCAAACATTTTCTCAGTTTCACCATGATAGTTCCAAACATCGTACCCAGGAACAAACCCCTTTTTACACAAGTGCACCTTCACAGTTTCAACATCTCTATAGGCTTTATTCTGACACTTGCGTAAGTTGCAGGGGCACCTGATCCTAGGCCCATCCATCCATTCGGGTTGACTACATGCAAATGCTATAAATTCTTCCAATCCATTCAGAAAATCTGGATTAAGCAACCCATCTTTTAACCTTACATACATCCACGAGCCCCGCTCATTTTTGACCAACTTATACAATTCCTGGTAAACTATTAAAGGAGACAACAATTTAATTTTACATTAGTCATTATAGCAATAGATTAATTCTTTTACGCATCTAAGCTAAATAACAAATATTGTGCCTCTTTAATTATATCGATAAATCAAGGCCGAGCCATAGCTAGGATCCTTGACGTGCTATCCAGGACCGAGGCCTAGGACCGGGGTCCGTTCAATCATTAGACTTCACAAGTAAGCAAGTGTCCTAAATGAATTCCACTTTCACTCTACTAGGACTTAGGTAAGGCCCTAACCCATTCAAGATTATTTTATGCGATATGTTATTCTGCTCGAAATTATCATCGTTTGCGTTGAAATTTCAGCAGCAATTCCCCTTATGTTCTCCTAAATGTGTGGCTTATATGCCACACTAGGAGAACGTATGAGGATATACAAACTGCAATCTCAACTAATGATGACGAATAGAAGACAAACATATCACAAAAAATAATCTCAAACTGTCCACTAGGACAATTTGAGAATTTTTAAGACTAAGTCTTACAAAGTCTCAAACGGGTCTAAAGGTTATAGTGTTGTGAGAAATAAAATGAAAAATCAAAGAACGAACTTGACATAGTATGTATGTCATATGGATTTACTTTAGATAAGTAAAAATGGATTCAACCTGGCCTAAACTAAATGAGTTCACTATATCAGTACTTGAATCTGAGTTCACTGTATCAAATTTAATATTCTTTCATTAAATTTAGTTCTAAATGAGCTATATCATTTTTCCTTCATGATATCGAATTTATTTTGATTGGTTGGTTTAGAATTTGAGGAATTATATCAAATTATGGTGCTATATCAAATTTCTTTCAATTGAAGAACATGAATATTCTAATTTTTTTTTTCTAATTTGCTAAGAAAATGATTGTGACAATATTTAAAAACTAAATATTTAAAGTTTGCTAAGCCAAAATAAAAGGTAATAAAGAAATATATATTCATTAAAAATTTAACCATCTAAACTATCAAAACCATATAAATTGCATAAGTATTCTAATAATAATATATCATGAACAATATTTCAAGAAATAAACAGATTCGATAACACAAGACATTTATAAATCTAAATATATAGATTTTAAATAAATCAAATATTATGCAAATATCAAATTATGCATTACAAGATTATAGATTACATGCAAATTTCTCTAATATTACATGTAAAATTGAGTTTATAAACATAAATAAATTAAAGAAACAAAAATTTAAAAAAACCCCACCCTGCCATTTTTTTTTAAAAACGGGGGCTTGGCCATCGTGGCCAGGCCATCGCCGGCCACAACCGCCACCGTGGCCGTGGCCTCAGGGGTGGGGGAAAAATCCTATCCTGACATTTTTTTAAAAAAATGGTGGCCTGGCCACCGTGGCCAGGCCACCGCCGGCCACGGCGGCGGCGGCCATGGCCTCAAGGATGGGGCAAAAACCCCACCCCGAAATTTTTTTTTAAAATGCGGTGGCCTGGCCACCATGGCCAGGCCACCGCCGGCCACGGCCGCCACAGTGGCCGGCACCTCAGGGGTGGGGGAAAAACCCAACCCCGAATTTTTTTTTTTAATACGGTGGCCTGGCCACCGTGGCTAGGCCATCGCCGGCCACGGCCGCCGCCGTGGCCGCCGCTGCAGGGGCGGAGGAAAAACCCCCCACCCCGATAATTTTTTTTTTAAAAAAAAAACGGTGGCCTGGCCACCGCCGTGGCCGGCGCCCAGGGGTGGGGGAAAAACCCCACCCCGACATTTTTTTTAAATGGTGGCCTGGCCACCGTGGCTAGGCCACCGCCGGCAACGGCCACGGCCGTGGTCATCATCTCCAGCCATGGCCGCCGCCGTGGCGGGCGCCTCAGGTGTGGGGGAAAAACCCCAACCCGATAATTTTTTTTTAAAACGGTGGCCTAGCCACCGTGGCCAGGCCACCGCAGGCCACGGCCATGGCCGTGGCCTGAGACGACGGCACTGCCGTGGGAAACGGGAGGGGGGGGGGAGGGGGGAGGAGGGGCTTACCTCGGTAGATAGGCGACGCCGCCGGGGGGGGGCTGCCGCCGATGGTTCCTAGCGCCCGGGGAGAGGGCGGGGGGAGCCGAATGAGGGGACGGCGGCGGGTTAGGGTAAGAAGAGGAAGAAGAAGAGGCAGGGGAGGGGGGGCGGGGGCGAGCGCGACTAAGTTTATATATTAGGGATTAGCGATGCAATTTTGCGTCGCTAATCCATCGCTAATTTTTTTAAAAATTTATTATGGATTAACGACGCAATTATTCGTCGCTAATCCATCGCTAATTTGGTTTTTTTTATTATTTTCTAGAAAAATTAGCGACGCAAATAATTGCGTCGCTAATGAGTCGCTAATTTGGCGGCAATATCCAGCGGGAAATTTTTTATTTTCTAGGAAAATGCGTCGCTAATGCGTCGCAATATTTTTATTTGATAATTATATTTGATAAAAATTATTTTTTCTAAAAATAATTGACATGCATATGGTTGCGTCGCAATGTTTTATTTTTATTTTTTTAAAACATTTATTTTTTTTATTTAATTTTGTGACACAATACATGCGTCGCAAAATTAAAAATATTTTTTAAAATTTTTTAGTTTATTGCATCGCTAATGCATCGCTATTTAACATAATTTATTTTTTAAAAATTGTGATGCACTGATTTTTGTCACAATATTTTAATTTGATAATTATATTTGATAATTTTTTTCCTGAAAATAATTGTGACACAAATTATTGCATCGCATTGTTTTATTTTTAATTTTTTAAAAATATTTATTTTTAAAAAAATATTGCGATGTAATACATGCATCGTAATTTTAAAAATTAATTTTTTAAAATTTTTTAGTTTATTGCATCGCTAATGCATTGCTATTTAACAAAATTTATTTTTTAAAAAAATTGTGACACTCTGATTTGCGTTGCAATAATTTTATTTGATAGTTATATTTGATAAAAATTATTTTTCTAAAAATAATTGTGATGCAAATGGTTGCGTCGCAATATTTTATTTTTAATTTTTTAAAATATTTATTTTTTAAAAAAATATTGCGAGGCAATACATGCGTTGCAAAATTAAATATTATTATTTTTTTAATTTTTGGTTTATTGCATCGCTATTTAACATAATTTATTTTTAAAAAAATTGCGACGCACTAATTTGCGTCGCAATAATTTTATTTGATAATTATATTTGATAAAAATTATTTTTTCTAAAAATAATTGCGACGCAAATTATTGCGTCGCAAAGTTTTATTTTTAATTATTTTTTGTAACATTTATTTTTTTATAACATTTATTGCGACGATCGATCCAAGCCATGATCCCGATCGGCGACGACCGATCTTGGACCATTGCGATCGATCCGATCGGCGACGATCCGACGGTTGCGATCGATCGAAGGCATGATCCCGGTCTGCGACGACCGATTCGGACCGTTGCGATCGATCCGATCAGCGACGATCCGACGGTTGCGATCGATCGAAGCCATGATCGATCCCAGTCGGCGACGACCGATCTTGACCGTTGCGATCGATCCGATCGACAACAATCCGACGGTTGCGATCGATCCAAGCCATGATCGATCCCGGTCAGCGATGACCAATCTTGCACCATTATGATCGATCCGATCAGCAATGATCCGATGGTTACGATCGATCCAAGCCATGATCGATCCCGGTCGGTGACGACCGATCTCGAACTTTTGCAATCGATCCCATCGGCGATGATCCGATGGTTGCGATCGATCCAAGTCATGATAGATCCCGATCGGCGACGACCGATCTCGCACCGTTGCGATCGATCCGATCAGCGACAATCCGACGGTTACGATCGATCCAAGCCATGATCGATCCCGGTCGGCGATGACCGATCTAAGACCGTTACGATTGATCCGATCGGCGACGATCCGACGGTTGCGATCGATCCAAGCCATGATCGATCCCGGTCGGTGACGATTGATCTCGCATCGTTGCGATCGATCTGATCGGCGACGATCCGATGGTTGCGATCGATCCAAGCCATGATCGATCCCGGTCAGCGACGACCGATCTAAGACCATTGCGATCGATCCGATCAGTGACGATCCAACGGTTGTGATCGATCGAAGCCATGATCGATCCCGATTGGCAATGACCGATCTCGGACCATGGCGATCGATCCGATCGGCGACGATCCGATGGTTGCGATCGATCCAAGCAATGATCGATCCCGGTCGGTGACGACCGATCTCGGATCGTTACGATCGATCTGATCGGTGACGATCCGACGGTTGCGATTAATCCAAGCCATGATCGATCCCGATCGGCGACGACCGATCTCGCACTGTTGCGATCGATCCGATCGGTGACGATCTGACGATTGCGTTCGATCCAAGCCATGATCGATCCGGTCGGCGACGACCGATCTTAGACCGTTGCGATCGATTCGATCGGCAACGATCCGACGGTTGTGATCGATGAAGGCATGATCTTGGTCAGCGACGACCGATCTCACACCGTTGCGATCGATCCAATCAGTGACGATCTGACAGTTGCGATCAAACCAAGCCATGATCGATCCCGGTCGGGGATGTCCGATCTAAGACCATTGCGATCGATCTGATCGGCGACGATCCGACGGTTGCGATCGATCCAAGCCATGATCGATCCCGGTCGGCGATGACCGATCTCGCACCGTTGCGATCAATCCGATCGGCGATGATCTGATGGTTGCGATCGATCCAAGCCATGATCGATCCCGATCGGCGACGACCAATCTAAGAACGTTGCAATTGATCCGATCGGCGATGATCCGACGGTTGCGATCGATCGAAGCCATGATCGATCCCGGTCGGCGACAACCGATCTCGGACCATGGCGATCGATCCGATCGGCAACGATCCGACGGTTGCGATCGATTCAAGCCATGATCGATCCCAGTCGGCGACGACTGATCTCGGACTGTTGCGATCGATCCGATTGGCGACGATCCAACAGTTGCGATCGATCCAAGCCATGATCGATCTCGGTCGGCGATGACCGATCTCGCACCGTTGCGATCGATCCAATCAGCGATGATCCGACGATTGCGATCGATCCAAGCCATGATCGATCCCGGTCGGCGACGACCGATCTCGCACCATTGCGATCGATCCGATCGGCGACGATCTGATGGTTGCGATCGATCCAAGCCATGATCTCGGTCGGCGACGACCGATCGAACGCATGTATCAAAATTAATTTTTTTAAAACAATTGCGACGCATTTTATTGTGTTGCAATATTTTATTTTTAATTTTTTATCTTTTAATTATATTTTATAAAATTTATTTTTTTAAAAAAATCTCTGCAATGCATTATTTGCATCGCTAAATTAAAAATTAATTTTTTTAATTTTTAAATTTATTGCATCGCTAATGCGTCGCTATTTAACATAATTAATTTTTTAAAAAATATTGCGACGCACTAAAATTATGTAATATTTTTATTTCATAATTATTTTTAATTTTTTTAAAATTTATTTTTTAAAAAATATTACGACTTGCGTCGCTAAATAAAAAATTATTTTTATTAATTTTTGTTTTATTGCGTTGCTATTTAATATAATTAATTTTTAAAAAACATTGTGACGCACTGAATTACATCATAATATTTTTATTTCATAATTATATTTTATAAAAATTAATTTTATTTAAAATAATTACTGCGTCGCTAAATAAAAAATTATTTTTTAATTTTCTGAGTTATTGCGTCGCTATTTAACATAATTAATTTTTTAAAAAATATTGCGACGCATGTGTTGCGTCGCAATATTTTTATTTCATAATTATATTTTATAAAAATTAAATTTAAAAATATTGCGACGCATTTCTTGCGTCGTTAAATTAAAAAATTAAATTTTTTTGATTATCTGGTTTATTGAGTTGCAACGCAAAGATGCATTGCTATTTCAGTATTTTTTTGTAGTGGATATGGATTGTTACGTTATTGGGATATAAATTGCTAGTATTTAGGGACAAGTCGTTTTGAATTCTAAAATTTTTAATTTTTAAATAAACTTGATAAAGGCCAAATAGAAGGAGAGCAAATGGCGCTTTAATTCTAAAGTATTAAAGGAATATTTTAGCCTTTAGTTTAAAAGGATGTAATCGGTTGAGATCCCACCTAGTAAATTAAAAACTAGTAATTCTTGGACCAAAAACAGATGTCTTCCAATTAATTGAAGGTTATCATACTCCACGGCTATATATCATTCTTTTTGGTCAATCTAATAATTTTACAAACTATAAAGAAAGGTTATCAAAACCTAATATTTGACATGTCAATTAGACCAAAATAGAAGAGTAAATATCCAGAAGCATTAATTCAATCGTGGATTTAGTACGTGAAAAGAGTGTGTTAATGCTATCTTGATCGAAAGAAGAAATCAAGGGCAGCCATGGAAATTAAAATATAATTATATTATCTGAAAAATGTCACAAAAATTACAAGTCAGTTGTTAAAGATAAGTGTGATGGGAGTTCCAAAAATTGGAAGACACTTCTGATTGTTGCTGGGTCCAAATCTGAATGGAAAGTGTATAGAAGTTTCAAGTGGTTGTTGCTACTTTTATGATCAGTTCAGTATAAATACAAGGTCAGAAGGTATTAACGGTCTCTCTCAAATACTTATAATCCAAACTATCTTTTTGTTTATTTGTACCATGGTTTAGGAGTGTAGCCTAAAGCCGGCAACATTTCAATTTTTTTTTTTTTTTTGAACCTTTGTACATCACTCCTATTTATTTATCAAGAATTAGAACTGAGTCAATTCATTACCGGTTGATGTGACTGATCAAGCCTTGTATGGGCTGATAGAGAGCAACTGATGGAACCCTTAGCCTTAGCCTCCAAGACCCCTCGGCCTCGGACCTCATGTCTTCTCGATCTCGAACCTGAAGTTCGCTCGGCCTCAAACTCCTCTCGGCCTCCAAGACCCCCTCGGCCTCGGACCCCATATCCCCTCGGTCTCGGACCTGAAATCCCCTCAGCCTTGAACTCCCCTTGGCCTCAGACTCATGTCCTCTCGGCTTCGGACTCGAGTCCCCTCGGCCTCGGACCTGGAGTCCCCTCAGTCTAGGCCCTCGTGTTTCCTTGGCTGCGGCCCTGAGATCCCTTCGTCCTCGAGCTGCCTGGCATCACCACGTGGCTCACCTACCACCTACAGCTGCCACATGGCCCACCAACCATCTGTAACTGTGCGTGGCCACTGTCCGTAATGGCACATGTCTGACATAACTGGGCCCACCTGCCATATGTGGCGCCGCGTCTGGCAAGAGATAGGCAGGGTGAGACACCTCTAACATGCCTAGTATTGGCAACCTGTCCATGTCAGCTTGGCCATCTGTCCGCTATCGGACAATGATGCATCGGGATTAGTCATCTTCTGGAAAGGAAAAAGAGGACCTTCGAACAGATATAAAAGTCCACATTTGCAACAAGGGAAGAGATCTGAACTTAGGCTCTCTTAACTTTCAGTTAGTTCTTTTTCTTACTATTTTTAAGTCATTTATTGAGCGTTGAAGGATCTCATCGATGTAGCTGGTCTTCGAAGATTTTTTTGTAGAAGTTTCTTTGAGAAGAAGAATCTTCATTTTTCAATGGCGAAGGAACGTGGCTTGGCATCAAGACCTGTTATGCTAAGAATTTATTGGTAGTGAACAAGAGGGTCATAATTTCTTTTTTTTTTTTTAAGACGGTGAAAGGAAACATTGACCATTGATTTCTTCACCCGATGTTTGAACTTTCAAGTGACAACGACTCAAGCAAAGTCGGTTCATGTGTGAATGAAAGATAACTTTCGGCATGGGCAAGGAATTGATTTTTGGAATTTAAGAAAAAGGTTATTTTCGTTGGTCTTGATAAGTTATTATAATCGAGATCTAAAGTGGTTGCTTTGGGATTATCAGAAATAGTCAAGCTTTGTTAAACTTTTGTTAAAGGTGTTGTGTTGGGAGTACAACATTGGCATACCATAAGTCAAGATCATGTTGAAAATTAGGTGCCATATCTTACCAGTTATGCATGACCAATGACCATTTGGTTAATTAAGATCGTATTTGGAACCATTATTAAAAAATAAATACCTCACATAGCTAATGATAAATAACTGTTGCTAGCCTTGCAACACTTATCTCAAATAAGACCTAATCGGAAAGGATCGATGGATGGATGATCTCATCAATACATATATATATATATATATACATATATATATATATATATATATATATATATATATATATATATATATATATATACATATATATATATATATATATATATATATATATATATATATATATATATATATATATATATATATATATATATATATATATATATATATATATATATATTTAGTAGAAAATAATTAAAGATTATTACTCTTGTTAAACCAAAAAAAAAAAGAAGCATACTTTAAGAAAAAAGTGCTATATGTTTGCATTTGTATAGGTACCTAACACAGATACTTAGGACAAAAAAAAAAAAAGGAAAGAAAAATTGTTACCGGATCGTGCTGTTGGAGGCCAATAACCTGTACGTCATGATCAAAATGAAATATAAGGTGTGGATGTAAAAAATAGACAATATAAATTATTGAGTTGGATTTTCATTTAAGTGCATCTATGCATTAAATACCAAAACCCAATAAAAAATATATATACTTACTTACATATGTATGTATATACATATAAATATAGATATTATAAAACAATTTTAATTTTTGAAAATAAAGCATTATTTATTTTTTTTCCCATGAAATTCTTATCAATTTTGTGGTTTATAGTTTGACTATTTGATTGTACTATGTACAAACAAAAGAAAAAAAATAGAGCAACCTGTGGATTAGGATAATCTTTTATCAATTCCATGAGTCATTATTAGATATGGGTAACCTTTTTTTATATCTAATTTTAGATGTAGGTATGAGGTTTTAATCAAAGTTTTAAATCTATGGGACCATCCAGTTTTTCTATGAGACGGGGTGTTACGACAATTCGAATAAGCCTTTCAAGATGCATTGATTGGATGCTGAAATGATGCGAAATTGTCATGTTCTGATACTTGAGATGGCAATCTATAGCATCTCATGGAACATCTCTCATTGAGACTTGAAAGTGTGGCTTTAATTGAATTAGGGATGGATGTAGTCAAACTCAGAATGAGGTGTTCGGGATTATATATATACTTGACGTTAACTGCTTGTCTAAAGTTTTAATTGAAAACTGTTAACTTGGTTTCAAATGAGGTTTAATTTGGATTGAGAGCATAACTTACCTAACCAAATATAAGAAAAAACTATACATTTAAGATGCAAAAATGTCATTTAGTGCAATTTATCTTTTTCATATGGTAGAAGTTGCAGGCTAGTAAGGATACAAAGCAAATTAGATAAAGACTACCCTACAATCTACGTAGATCATTCATCCACGCCTCACTGCAGCTCGATGTTTTTTTTTTTCCTCTCTTCCAAGCTAGAGAGGAAAAAATTTTCACCTATATTTAACGTCAATTCTTGAGGAACTACCCCACTCAACTCAAGCCTCCAATCCCAATTTATAAACAAATAGGCACAGTTAACACTCTATATCATTGAAACGATACTTTAGGATTAGGTTGAGGCAACCACCACAAGTGGCATCAATGAAATCTACTCATAACCTCATGAATACCTAACCTAAACAAACATTTTGGAGACTGCTTCCCCTTCTTTTATCAGCACAATCTACTGGATACCACACTGTCATCCATTTATGTGCATAGTTTTCTGCAAGAATTAATAAATTAATAACAAACATAGGTTGCAGTGCAATTAATTTAAATTTTAGTGCCGCATAACTCCACTATATAAATATAAGAGTAGTTACGTGCTATTTCCTACATGCATGCTAGCCAAAGAGCCTGATCCATTTGACCGGCTTGAACTTAAGAAGAAGAAAAAAAAGAGAGGAAAAATTGAAACAGAGCATTTGAGTCCAGAGAAGAGATGAACGTTGTCTCCTTGCAAACTCAAAGGGCACCTCATCTTCTTCTATTTGACTTCCTTTAGCCTCCTTCTTAAGCATCAATTAGGGGTACAATTTGGATCGGGTTCAATCCAAACCCAGTCTACCGAACTCGATTTACAGTAGTCTTTAAACTCATGTTTGCCCAACCTGAACTAAAAAGACCCAGATTTAATCTGGTCCGATTAGGGTTGACCACAATCCGAACCCAAGATAACCGAACCCGAGGGTTACCCAAACGGGAATAGCTTATCGGTACCAGATTTTTTGAAGCGTTGAAAGCGTCAATCGGATCGAACGAGATGACCAACTTGAGGGCGAGAAAGGCAAGGCCATCAATCGCAGGCGAGGAAAAGGATAAACATAAAGGCGGATCACCAGCACATCTCGTTTCACTTTCCGTCTCGTCCTTTTCTTTGTTTACAACACCTTCTTCTCTTCTTTGTTTCAGGTAAGTCTATTTTTTTTAATACAATGTTAAAGCCCCGAGTCCAGCTTATGCATTCGGCAAGGGATTTTATTTTTTATTTTTGGGATCTATAATTTGGTGTTTATTTACTTTGAAAAAAGTATTTTTTTTTATTTTTTTCCTCATCAACCCGAATTCCAATCCGAAACTCAACTCGAACCGATTTTTAAAAATAGGATTAGGGTTGAGGTTTTACAAATAGGGTTAGGGTTAAGGCTAGGGTTGATATTTTACAAATAGGATTAGGATTAGGATTGAGAAAATCTGAGTTTCATGAGCCCGAGTTGTACCCCTAGCGTCAATCGAGCCGAATCTTGGATGAGTTCGGCTAGAACATGAGCATGTTGATCCCTTTCTGCCATTGCCAAGCTCCAATCAATGCTAGTAAGCATCGAAGAGCTATTAATTGCAATCGGATATTTAGATTTAATTTGGTTATCTATTCAGCCTCATTTGATCCATTTAGACTAGAATTCCGGCATGGCCGAGTTTGATCCATTTTAGCAACCTAATGGATGAGACAATGCCGATCGGTGCCTGGTAGGAACACTGTCCAGGCCAACGGTCCTCACGAATGGCCACCATTTTGCACCCTATTTGGTCCATCCATTTCTTGTGACCTCTTCGATGTGTCCACTTGAATTTCCATTAAACTGGATACAATCTCTATTACAATGTGGTCACGTTCATGCAAATATGATCTAACGTACCGATTGGTCTGAACTTAATTTTATTTTCTATGCAGTGAAGTATAGGTTGTAGCTATAAATTAGACTATTTTCTTGGATTCAAGCTTTATTCTTTATATCACCTAATTTTAATATTATAATTGAAATTAATTTGATCCTTATAGGTGGACCTTAGAATGAATTAGAGAAAGCCTAATAAAGGCTTATCCTTGTCAAGAAAGAAAATGGTCTTTTTGTTTCAATTTAATTAATCGGGATTGTGATGCGATCAAAATGAAAGCAAGAGAAAATTAGGTTATTTCATTGAAGACCTTGCTGAATTTTAGAATAATGATGAATGTTATGTTAGATAATATTAGGTTCTAGAGTGGAAGTTTAAAAGGATTTGAATTGCATTATAAAAATTGCTTATTGCAAGTAAGTAACCTTATCCTAATTAGAGTTTTTTTATATTTATTTGTGACCTACTAAAGGATTTTAAAATTTCGTAATATATTTTGATATATGAATATAAATTTTGTTTAGTGTGCTTATTGGATTCCTTTAAATATTATTATGACTACTTTCGGAATGTTAGTTTATAAATTTTTTTAAATCTTTTTTACTTTAGGGATTGAGTCATATAAGAGATTCCGGTGAAACTTGGCTCATAAATTTAGCCAGAAATATAATATATGGTTATGATATTAGAATCTTATTTCAATTGTTTTATAGTTATAGTTATAAATGTAATATCTAGATTTGATCAATTTTATGAATTATTATTAGTTAAATTAAATAAATTATTGGACATTAATTTTGAATGTAATGCTTTATATGCTATAAAATTTTAATTCTATATGTATGCAGAGGATTGTCATGTTTTGTGACCCATATGTGGATCGGGGGCTTTGGCAATATGAAAAGATCAAATATAGGATTTTCCTATTGTACTCTTTTATTTTTTAAAATTTTTAAAAATAATAATAATTTGATTTTATTTTAATGGATGCAGATATATTATTGACAGTCGATTCCAACCAATTATGTGTGTAGCATGATAAAAATATTAAATTTTATGGGATGATATGATGCTTCAGCTCCCTTCTTCAATATTCGGTAGTAATAATGTGTAGTAAGACACGGGTGGTGGCAATGGTGACATAGACAAGAAGAGGTGATTTCAATTAATGGAGTAGAACAGTTGAAAAGGTTGATAGAAAAAAGGATCTTTTTTTTTTTCTATCAGGGTGACTCTTTGACTATTATCCGATGATTGTGGAGGAATCTCGGTTCACTAGCTCCTGCTATTCCACTCTTACAGGATATATGGGCTATTTTGAGGGAGGCCCAAGGAGTTCAGATTCATCATACCTATCAGGAAGCAAACTTGACGGCCGATTGGGTGGCATCTCTAGTGGCACACCATTCAGAATTTTGGAGGTGAAGGCAGGGGATCCCTGCCCTTATGTTTTATAGCAAATTATGTATTCTGATGTTCAAAGGCTGACTCATACCCGTGTTGTATGATTGCTTGGATGTAATAAAAAAAAAAAAGAAGAAGTAGGAGGACCTTCCTCTGCTATTATGGTGGGGTTGTTAGGCAATAAGGTTGTAGTGTTAGATTAACCCTTCAATATAAAACATTGCAAGATTGTTACAAAGGCGAAGAGTCGCTCTTTTCTCAATCGTGCCTCGAAAGATGAATGGTCACCCACTTTTCTGCATGTTAATGGTCCGAAAGATTAAGCCATTACGCTGAGGTATTAAGAGAAATTAAAGACATTAATTGGTGTTTGATGGATATACCAATTGATCGTTATATATATAAATAATTGGTCCTCTCTTTGCATGAGGAAGAAAGCAAGAATCCGTCGTTCTCTGCTACCGAAAGGAATGAGGCTAAGAGAGAGAAACTAATTATTCTTCAGAAAAAACTATCTGAAGACATTCTAAGTCTCAAGTCTACATATTATCATGATGAACTTCGCATCCGCATCAGGTAAATAATATTAGGATGAATTCCGCATCAGGTAAGTATGTTATTTTATATGTAACAAATTAATTTATTAAAATTTTTTATTGCTCACAAGTGGTATCAGAGCCAAGGTTCTAAAATAAATAATTTGTTCGTATATTATGATTGATTAATTTTTCATCAATTTTCATCGGAATGAATTAACGATGAATATTTAATCTTTTAAAGTTATGATTGACAGTATTAATGGCTATTAATCTATTTCATGAAAAGGTTCATCGCTAAGAGAACCCCATCTGATCCTGTTACGAAATAATGGCATGCATAAATTAGATCATTATGTTATACTAGTATGTATGGAAAAATTGATATTTATATATTGAAGTAGATTGATAATCTATGATGTTTTATGTCGGCTAATGCATGCAGCAATATTACTATTTGTCATTATCAAAATTGAATGTTCAATTTTAATAATACTAGTATTATTATATAGTTATATGATATTAAGATAAATTAGTTAGTTAGTCACCAAAGTGGCCAAACTAATTTATACTCAGTCATATAATTTATGAAATTTTGATATTAGTATTATATAGTTATATGACATTAAGATAAATTAGTTAGTTAGTCACCAAAGTGGCCAAACTAATTATATTTGGTCATATAATTTATAAATTTTGATATGAGTATTATTGTATAGCTATATGACATTAAGAATAAATTAGTTAGTTAGTCACCAAAGTGGCCAAATTAATTTATATTTAGTCATATAAGATATAAAATTTTAATAATATGACATCAAGATTAAATTAGTTAGTTAGTCACCAAATTGGCCAAACTAATTTATATTCAGTCATATAATTTATGAAATTTTATAGAATGTTGTTAATGATTTGATTGGTTGTTAGAAATTAAGAATTCATCCAAAGGTGGATTATTATTCTATAACCAACAAACCTAAAGAAGAAAATCTAATATTCTCTTATCAAATTTATATGGATATCCAAAGATATATATATATATTTGATAAGATTTATTAATTTCTTTAAAAGTTTAAATAGCATTCTAATTATGATATATATATTGTTGTATTTACCCAAAGAAATCTACAATATATTTTGTGTTTAATTATCTGAATTTGAATATTTATGGTGAGCATTTATGTTTTTGCAGCTGTTTCTCTTCATTCACATGCTTCTGTTATTACTATCTTTAATGGCTTAAACTTCTCTGGCATGAGCAAGTCAATTTCATTTAGGTGTCTTGGATCTTGACTTGGCACTATTAAAAGAAAAGACATTACAGATACAAGCAGTGAGGCAGAGAAGTTAAAACATAAAGCATGGGACAGATCTAATAGATTATGTCTAAGTTTCATGCGAATGACAATAGCCAACAATATTAAATCAACTCTTCCAGAAAGTGTAACAGCTAAAGAATATCTTAAGCTTGTGGAAGAGCACTTTCGTTCCACTGATAAGTCACTTGCAGGGACACTGATGGCTGAACTCATGACCATGAAATATGATGGGTCGTGAAGTATGCAACAACATGTCCTAGATATGACTAATATTGCAGCAAGACTTAAGACCCTAGGAATGGTTGTGGATGACTCCTTTCTAGTACAATTTATTATGAACTCGTTACCTCAAGAGTATGGGCCTTTTCAAATTAACTATAACACTATTAAAGATAAATGGGATGTTAATGAATTGGCCAGTAAGCTTACTCAAGAGGAAAGGAGATTGAAAGCACAAGGGAATCACTCCATAAACCTAATGGGTCAAGGAGCTGGTAAAGTTATCAAACCAAAATCCAAGAAATTTAAGAAGAAAGCATCCACTAAAGTATCACAGGTTGCTGACAAATAAGAAGGAAAGAAAGAAAGATAAATGTCACTTTTGTAAGAAAGAAGGACATTATCAGAAAGATTGTCTGAAACGGAAAGCTTGGTTCGAAAAGAAAGGTATCTTTCATTATGCTTCTCCAATTTATGAATCAAACTTATCTGAAGTTCCTTCTAACACTTGGTGGTTGGATTCTGGTGCCACTACTCATGCTTCTAATGTAATGCAGGGATTCCTTACAATCCAGAGCATAAACCCAAATGAGAACTTCTTGTTCATGGGGAACCGACAGAAGGCCCCAATTGAAGGCATAGGGACTTATCGTCTTACTTTAGATACTGGGCATCACCTGAATCTACTGCAAACTCTCTATGTTCCTTCACTTTCTAGAAATTTAGTTTCTGTTTCGAAACTTGATGTTAATGGGTTTAGTTTTAAGATTGGAAAAGGATGTTTCAGTTTATTTAATAAAGATGGTTCCTTTATTGGTTCTGAATTCTTATGGATGAATTATATAAATTGAAACTTGATGATGAATTTTCTGCATCCCTGATGTGTGTCCATCAAAATATTGGAATTAAGCGTAGTATGGCTAATGACAACTCTGCTTTCTTGTGGCATAAACGTTTGGGTCATATATCCAAAGAACGACTACAAAGATTAGTAAAGAATGAGATTTTACCAAATCTAGATTTTACTGATCTTGGTTTATGTGTGGATTGCATTAAGGGAAAGCAAACCAAACATAACAAGAAAGGAGCTACAAGAAGTACTCAGCTTCTTGAAATTATACACACTGATGTATGTGGACCTTTTGACACTCCATCCTTTGGTGGAGAAAAGTTCTTTATCACCTTTATAGATGATTTTTCTCGTTATGGATATGTCTATTTGCTTAAAGAGAAATCTCAAGCTGTAAATGCTCTTGAGATATTTACTAAAGAGGTTGAAAGACAATTAGACAGAAAAGTGAAAATAGTAAGATCTGATAGAGGTGGTGAGTATTATGGAAAGTATAATGAATCAGGGCAAAATCCAGGTCCATTTGCAAAATTCCTCGAAAGACATGGCATATGTGCACAGTATACTATGCCAGGCACACCTCAACAAAATGGTGTGGCAGAAAGGCAAATAGAACATTAATGGATATGGTTAGGAGTATGATAAGTAATTCCTCATTACCCAAATCTTTGTGGACATATGCACTTAGAACTGCAGTATATTTACTGAATAGGATTCCTAGTAAGGCAGTTTCTAAAACTCCTTTTGAGTTATGGACTGAAGGAAACCTAGTTTAAGACACCTGCATGTTTGGGGTTGTCCAGTAGAAGCACGACTGTATAATCCACATGAAAAGAAATTGGATTCTCGAACTGTCAGTGGTTACTTTATAGGTTACCCAGAGAAATCCAAAGGGTACAGGTTTTATTGTCCAAACCATAGTTCTAGAATTATTGAGACAGGCAATGCCAAATTTATTGAGAATGGTGAGGTTAGTGGGAGTGCTGACAAACAGATTGTGGATATCAATGAAGTAAGGGCTAATGTTTCATTACCCATAAATGTTTCTGAACCTACAATCATTCCATGCATTGTTCCAGAATTACAGAAACAAAACAATAATGAACAATGTTTGAATGAAAAAGCACCCCATGAAGAGTCTAACCTACCAATAGCTGACAAAATGAACCATATGGAATAGCATTAAGTAAACCTGTAAGGATACAGAAATCAGCTATTTTAGATGATTATTTGGTTTATTTGCAAGAGTCAGATTTTGATTGTGGCATTTATGAAGATCCTGTTTCATTTTCACAAGCCATTAACAGTGATAAGTCTGATAAATGGATTAATGCTATGAAAGATGAATTAAAATCCATGGCTGAAAACAATGTCTGGGATCTTATCGAATTGCCAGAAGGTTCTAAACAAGTTTGATGTAAATGGGTTTTTAAAACCAAACGTGACTTGAATGGCAATATCGAAACGTTTTAAAGCTAGACTTGTTGCCAAGGGTTATACTCATAAGGATGGCATTGATTATAAAGAGACATTTTCATCTGTTTCAAAGAAAGATTCATTAAGAATCATTATGGCTTTGGTAGCTCAATATGATTTAGAGTTAATGTGAAAACAGCCTTTCTTAATGGGGAAATAGAGGAAGAAATTTATATGGATCAACCTGAAGGTTTTTCCATGGAAGGAAAGGATCATATGGTGTGTAAACTTAAGAAATCAATATATGACTTAAACAAGCTTCTAGACAATGGTATATTAAGTTTAATGATACTATTACATCTTTTAGTTTTCATGAAATTATTGATCGATGCATTTACCGAAAGATTTGTGAAGTAAGTTTATATTTTTGGTTCTATATGTTGATGATATTTTGCTTGCTGCTAATGATTTATGTATCTTGTATGAGACTAAAAATTTTCTCTCTAAGAATTTTGAGATGAAAGATATGGAGAGGCATCTTATGTGATAGGAATTTCTATATTCAGAAAGAGATCACATGGATTGTTAGGGTTGTCTCAGAAAACTTATATCGAGAAAATTCTTGAGAAATTTAATATGAACAACTGTTCAGCAGGAATTGTCCCAATACAAAAAGGAGATAAATTTAGTCTAATGCAATGTCCAAAGAATGATGAAACATAAGCAAATGGAATCTATTCCATATGCTTCAATTGTGGGTAGCTTGATGTATTTGCAAACTTGCACAAAACCAGATATCAGCTTCGCGGTTGGGATGTTGGGCCGCTATCAGAGTAATCCTGGTATTGATCATTGGAAAGCTGCAAAGAAAGTGATGAGATATTTTCAAGGAACTAAGGATTATATGCTCACATTTAGAAGATCTAATAAGTTGGAAGTGATTGGATATTCAGATTCAGATTTTGCTGGTTGTGTTAACAGTAGAAAGTCAACTTTTGGCTATGTGTTCCTATTGGGAGAAGGAGCAATTTCATGGAAAAGTGCCAAACAATCAATTATTGCCTCATCCACTATGGAAGAAGAATGTTATGAAGCTACAATTCAAGCATTATGGCTACGGAACTTTATTTCAAGACTTGGGGTTGTCGACACCATTACCAAGCCGCTGCAAATTTATTGTGATAATTCTACAGCAATTTTCTTCTCTAAGAATGATAAATATTCCAGAGGTGCTAAACATATTGAATTAAAGTACTTTACTGTCAAGGAGGAGGTCTAAACAAAGAGTGCATTGAGCATATTAGAACGGATCTTATGATAGCAGATCCTTTAACTAAAGGTTTACAACCAAAACATTTAAAGAACATGTACATAGAATGGGTCTTGGTTGTATTGAAGATTGATTATGATGATGTTATGTATTAAAGATTGATTATGATGATATTATGTTGTGCCACTCTTGAGCTCATTAATACGAAATGTTTCTGGTTTTATTTCTTATTTCTTGTTCCTTATGCTTGTATACACTTACTATTTTGAACAAGAAATTTACTGTGTCTTTCAGACAATTAAGTGGACATTAAGTTATTTATATATAAATTATGTGACCTAACATGATAAGTTGCTAATACAGTAGTATATGGAAGGAGTATACAAATTGGATGTGTATGACCGCCATAACTCTTATTATGTGATTTATTTTGTTAAAGTTAATCATGATGAAAAAAAATGACATTATGAAATTTAATTTTGCGCGCCTAATGTTTACATTATTAAATATTAATGTCATAAACTTTTGGCCCAAATGGGAGAATGTTAGATTAACCCTTAAATGCAAAAATTTTCTTTAATGCAAGATTGTTACAAAGGCTCTTTCTCAATCGTGCCTCGAAAGGTGAAGGGCCACCCACTTTTCTGCGTGTCCAGAAGATGAAGGGTTACCGGTTAATGGTCCGAAAGATTAAGCCATTAGCATTAAGCTGAGGTATTAAGAGAAATTAAAGACATTAATTTGTGTTTGATGGACATACCAATTGATCGTTATATATATAAATAATTGGTTCTCTCTCTGCCTGAGGAAGTAAGCAAGAATCCATCGTTCTCTCTTACCGAAAGGAATGAGGCTAAGGGAGAGAAACTAATTATTCTTCAGAAGAGGCTATCTGAAGACATTCTAAGTCTCAAGTCTACATATTATCATGATGAACTCCGCATCCGCATCAGGTAAATAATATTAGGATGAATTCCACATCAGGTAAGTATGTTATTTTATATGTAACAAATTAATTTATTGAAGATCCTTTATTGCTCACATGTAGTCAATAATGAAGTCAAGGAGACATGATGCTCTATTACCAAAGTGGCATTATGGTACTTTTATGGAAGCAGTTAATATGATGGGGTTAAAGATGATATGGTAGCTTTAAAGGAGGCAAAAAAAAAAGCCTTCACTTTTTTAGGATTATCAAAATTAATTTTGATAAAAATATTTGAGGCAGACTCGCTGGATCAGCTTTTATGATTCGAGAATCGGATGGATCGATACTGACAACTGATGGATTCGATCTTCTTGATCTTTCTGTGCCATTAGCTGAGCTGTATGCTACGTGAGCTGTATATCCTATACCATCGGCAGGCTTATTATTGAGAAAATTCTGTTATTGTTATTCACTGGCTTCGACGGGACTCTGACGATCATTTGTCTACTAGATCCTCGTTTCATGATATTTGAATTATGCTTTATCATGCTTATAGCGCTCAGACTTGGTACATCTATCGGAAGCTAACTAAGCGGCTGATTAGATAGCTGTTCGGATGATCCATCATTTCAGACCTTGAAGCTGGAAGCAAGATGACTTGTGCCCTCTGATTCTTACTTAAATTTTGTATTCTGATATATGTGATCGTTCGTTTATATATATATATATATAAAGCAAAAGAGATCGTAAATTTATTGAGGAAATGAATGAGGTGGTGGTTTGATGTCGGAGGAAAGGGTGACCTCAAGTAGGAGAGATGATTTAACATTCTCACCAGTAATCACTTTACTCGGTCATAAAAATTAAGTGATCAAAAAAATTTATATCAATGATTCTGATTGAATAATATTTTCTTAAAAATAATAGATTACAGAAGCAAAACCCTTAAATATATGATTCTTATATAAAATTATATTTCCTATGATAATTACTATAGATAAATTCATGTAGTCATTAGTATATTTTTTTGACCAGTGTAATGATAATTTAAATTCTTTGGAAAAATAAAAATAAAAAGACTCTTGGCGCATAAGCCTCGAGGATCCGTATCAATTTAAAAAGGAAAAGCTTTAGTCCCGACCAATAATTTTTTTCAAAGATTCTAGTTAAATGTGATTATCACCAAGAATATTGGATGCATGCATGTGAGGCTAAGGTGGATTGTTCAGTCACCTAACCATGGACTTTGTAAAGTTTTAATTGCTAGATTTACGCTGTTTGACTCATAAACAGCAATAAATGGTGGAGCTAAATTAAGATGGCTATCTCAAATAAAATGGAATGCATTATAAAGTGTTCTTGATCCTTGACCAGCCAATTAATGGATCTCTGACCATGAATTTGGTTAGAAGCTTTGATTAACGTACCTCTTTGAACCAGGACATCCAAAAAAACAGGATGCACCGTAGTACCTTTCCAGAAGGATTTTATCACAAAAAGTTATTCATTCATGGAATTTTACTTCCATTCATGAAAACCATTTGTGATTATAAATAGATATGAAGGAACCACTCACCTAATATCGATGTACTACTGGGAGCTACTTTTCAACTTAAGCAGTAATTTAATCATCTTTTCTTCTATTTTAAGCACCGAAATACCTGCTACGTGTTAGATTACGATGGCTCGTTGCAGCGCGAAGTCTCGCACGCAAACTTAACTTCCCCTACCACACACAGATCATGCCTGCGTCTTTCTGACGACTTTATGGATTGAATATTGACCAAAGATGCAATCAAAAAGAATAGGACACATTCTACACAAGCTTGGGTCGCGTTTCCAGTAATAATTCTGTAAACTTTCAAGTCCTTGGGATTAATTTAACAATTAAAAACTGTATACTTTGAAACGTTAAAGGGGGGGAGAATATGAACGAAGCCGACGGTCGATCATAAATGAGTTGACCCGACGACAGCATCAAGTTGGAAACTTCTGGTCCCTGAGACACGTCATCGAGGCCAAGCTTCTTAGTGTCGAAAGATTATCGAAAGATGCTCCTCCCTCCGATCTATCATCCAGCCTTTTCTTCTCTCTTTTTCCCCGTTTCCCACACTGGAAAAGTTCTACGGCCGAGGAGGGGAGGTCTGCCCTTCGGCCTAACCAAAGCCAAGCCAAGCCAGGCGATGGGCAGAAAGTGGGTGCGTTACGTACGAAGTCAAATTTATCGGGTGGGAAAGAGCCCAACTAATTCCCTCGCATATTCTTCTTCGCCCCTTCATTCACAGTTGTCATTGTTTGGTGATAGGTCCCTTGATGTCACCACAGGGTCATTTTAGCCACGCGTGGCGAAGAAAAAGAAAAAAAGTCATCAGAAGGTTAGGTGAGGGTGCGAGAAGACAAGGACGGGCGGTGATCGTACCGCTCCCCTACCATTACCAAATACCAATGCCATCGTTTCTGCGCTGCTTTTGAAATGGGCAGAAGCGGACAGGATACGGTGACCGGAGAACCCGGCACGGAAGCGTGCTAGGGGAGGCTGGACTACGGATGGGCGCCACGTGTCCTTACGAAGCTTCGATTTGCAACGAAGAGAGCGCCGAGACCGAAGGGCCAACGCTAAAGCGAAAGCGAGCCCTCTGCCCTCCCCAGTCCCCACCCACCCACCGAGAGACCCGAATCCTTAAAAGCGCGTGCCTTGGCTTCCCTTGCGAACTCCCTCGATCGCTCGTTGCTGCCGATCAGTCAGTCCTTTTGTTTCGATGGCCGAGAGAGGCTGGCTCCGGTGGTGGTGGCGGCGGCGGCGGTGGCTTTGCCGTTCTTGTGAGATATCGTGCGGCTCTCTTAGGCGGGACATGGAAGGAAAGGGGGGCGAGGGATTCGAGATCGGAGCAAGAGGCGATGGGTGCTGCCACTGGTGATCATCAGCGGCTTCTACTGCTGGGGCTGGGAGTTCTTGACGGCTCTCCTCCTCTTCTCGAGCCGCTAATTAATCATCCTCGAGATCAGTTCGTTCCATTATATATTCTTGTTTAATTTCTTTGCCTTGCTAGTTTTCTTTCTTTCCCTCTCTTCCTCCTCGATCCTTTAAAATACAAGAACAAGAACAAGTACAAGAAATATACTTGGAAGATTTTCTCTCTTTTTTTTTTTTTTTTTTTTTTCTTTCTTTCTTTTCATTAGAGGGATTAGGAAATTAAGGGGAGGGGATGGCAGCGCACAAAGGCGGTCGTCAGAATAAAGGTAGTAGTTGTAATAAGAATAATGATGATGGAAATAGTAGGAGTGGGGGAGGGCCGGCGCCGTTCCTGACGAAGACGCACCAGATTGTGGAGGACGGGAGGACCGACGACGTGATATCGTGGGCCGAGAAGGGGAGGTCGTTCGTGGTGTGGAAACCGGTGGAGTTCGCAAGGGATCTCCTCCCGGCCCACTTCAAGCACAACAACTTCTCCAGCTTCGTCCGCCAGCTCAACACCTACGTACGTTCTCTCTCTCTCTCTCTCTCTCTGCAGATGTGCTATGGGCATTACCAATGGGATTGGGGTGGGATGACATTGCCAACGTTTTTTCATTCGATCCAGGAACACAAGGATAGAATAGGGGGTGGTATTAGCACTCTCTGTTCTTAAGTTTAGGATATTGATAAAAAAGAATAATTTATCATTTAATATTTTTTTAATATTTTTCAATATGAGATTAAATTGTGTTAGAATGATCTAAAAACTCCATGAGATGTTTGAGATGCCCTAACCAACAACAATCCTGCGTAACTACTGCGAAATAACCATTAACTATACCTTAGCAGTCAAGTTAAATAGAATCTTCTTTCAGAAGCTTTTTTGATTGGTTGGACTTGTTGCATGACCAATGACTCAGACCAATTAATGAGTGTGGTTACGGCTTTGTCCTTGCCGTTTGATGGTTCGGAGAAAGAGGATTATGGACCCCAGGATGGATGGATCAATGACGTCCTTTTGACGTTGGTTTTGCGTCATGCGCTGCCGTTTTGTGCGGCACGGGTTCATTGGTTACGGTTTTAGTTGTCAGCTTGGTGGCCGACGCGACCAAACCTCCAGATGGGAAAGAGTAAATGATTCTCAAAAGAGAAATGAACAGACCGAGCAACGTAAATGATTGAATTTTTTTTTTTTTTTCAAATTAGTAATAAAAAATGACAATATAAGAAAGATTACTGCAAATTTTATAAATAAGCAATAAATAAGTAATAAATAACACTAAACTTACATATTAATACAAAGTGTGAATTTGACGTATTTAAGAAAGGAAGCACGTGTGGACAACTTTTTGGAACGTCGTTGTAATTAAGATAGCATTTCACCCAATTATTATTATTATTATTATTATTATTATTATTGAAGCTGGTGTGGTGATTAAATTCGACGAGAGGCTACGCTGATGAAGGGAACTCATGACCTACCGCATCCACTCGGTAAGGTGGGACCCGCACTGAAAGCAGTGATGGTGGCGTTTGCGCTCAGAAAGTCCAAAGGGTCTACCAAAATCTACCGCCGTCGTTATCCTGCTATAAAATATTTGAACTCGTTTCAAACTAGACTTGGAATTAGAGCAAAAGAGTTTTTGTCTTCTTATTAGACACGACACCTTCTCCTTTGTCGTTTGGCACGCCCACAACGCAACGCTAAGAATAGCTGTTCTCTGTTTGAAACGGGATGAGCCCATGATTGGAGGGTTATGTTGTCCTGCGTTTGGACCTTTCAGCTACTGTTTTGAAGGGTATTTTTTTTTTTTTCATAATTTGATGTAAAAATTTTGGCAGGGCTTCCGCAAGGTAGTTCCGGACCGGTGGGAGTTCGCGAACGAGAACTTCCGGCGAGGGGAGCAAAGGCTCCTCTTCGAGATCCACAGGAGAAAGGCGGCGCCGCCGCAGAACCCGCCGGCCGGGAAATCCAACGTGGGCCATGGCCACAACCCTTCTCAGCCATCTTCGACCTCCAACTCTGGCGAAGTCCACAGCGCCTCCTCCACCTCCTCCCATCCTCCTCCTCCTCCTCCGCCGCCGCCGCCGCTGATGTCGCAGCAGCTCCTTGATCTGACCAGCGAGAACGAGAAGCTGAAGAAGGACAACAAGATACTGAGCAAGGAGCTGGCGCAGGCCAAGCAGCGCTGCGAAGAGCTCCTCGGATTCCTCTCGAAATTTATGGACGTCGGCGAGCTCGACATTGGTCTTTTGATGCAGGAAAAGGGAGTGGTGGAAGGAGGATATGGAAAGAAGGAGAAGAAGAAACGAAGAAGAAAAAGGATGGAGAAGAGGAGGTGGAAAAGGAAGAGGTGGGACTGAAGCTTTTCGGGGTCTTGCTGAAGGGGTTCGAGGGGAGGAGAGCAAGAAGCGCAAGAGGGAGAAGAGGGGGCGGTGTGACGACGGAGGGGAGAGGCCCATAAAGATGGGCTTCGGGGCCCCATGGATGGCGATGCTGTCAAGGCCGGTGCAGCAGGGCGGAAGCAAGTCTTCAACTGAGGTGATCAGACTTCTTAGTTAATATGGTGATAACTCCATGTCCTGTCCATAGGTATTCGCAGTGAACAAGGAAATGGCTGTCAGAATGCGTAGTTATAGGGTAATGGAATAGACGGTGGAGCTCAAGGAATGCTCCAATATTTTCATCAAAGTGAAAGGTATGGAGAGTTTAATGTAATGGAGAGGGTGTAAAGTTGCACCACATAGTCATGTTTATTAGTTGGATTTTATTGCAGATATGTAAACAAATGCTCGTTTAATTGGGTGTTTATAAGTACATCTAGCTAGGCTTCCTCCTCCGTTCTTGTCCCCATTTTTCCCTTTGTTTTCATGCTGATCTTTTTGCCCTCTTGCTGTTTCTTGGTAGCATAACCACGAAACTGTTGCTAGATTTACATAGCTATACTTAAATTTTTGCTTAAATTGATAACAGGCCCTTTGATGGACCACTCAACTCATCGTATTAATTCTCTTTAATTTTTTTGATTCTTTTCCACTAATTTTATTTACGAAATGATATCGCTGCTTATCAATTCCTAAATTGAAGGGGGGAAAAAATATTTGGTTCGTAACAAAATACCATTTGTCTGTCATAATCAAGATTATATATGTTATGTGAACTTCAAGGCCTGCCAAATAGCTTCGATTAAATAATATTGAAAGAAATTTGAGCATGCTAGTCGAAGATTTATGATGTATTGAAGGTACCTATTTTATGCAACGAAACCTTTATTGTGTGCATTGAGTTTTTATTATGTGCAGTAAAAAAAATAACTGTATGCAAACCATTATTTATTGTATATAGTAAAAAAATAAGTATGTATAGTGAGAAGATAATTATGTGCATATTTATCTTTTTCATATGTAGTAAGAAGATAACTACTGCTTGCTTGCAGTGAAAAAATAAGTATGTACATATGAATCTTTATTTTGTATTGGATACTTTTCATTGTGTGCAATGAGATTTTTATTGTGTGTAGCCTTCTGAATCTATAGATACAGATGATGGAATAATCATTTTGCTAGCCCTTTATTCATTTTTAACATGAGCATTTTCAAGGATTGAAAGGAATCCTATCCGCCATCTCTTAAAGGGATCGATCTTCTAAAGAGACCAACCTCTCTTAAAGGGATCAAAATCCGGCTTTTTTCAGTTAAGTCGTATAACTTCATTAATAGTTGAGGTATACATGGCTTTAGCGAAAAATCACTTAGAAAGCAGATGTATTGTGCAAAGTTCAAATCTCATATGGTTGTCTCTCAAAGTATAC
The DNA here is from genome assembly GCA_900491605.1 of Calamus simplicifolius. Taxonomy (NCBI): domain Eukaryota; kingdom Viridiplantae; phylum Streptophyta; class Magnoliopsida; order Arecales; family Arecaceae; genus Calamus; species Calamus simplicifolius. The sequence goes on along the minus strand of UESW01005072.1, from coordinate 343,864 downwards.
TCTAAACTAAAGAAAGGGTGGCGAAAAAAGGCTGAAATATATGCTTAGGATGCGATTTATGGGAGCCTAAGATGATGTCCCATTCATTCTAATCATGCACGTTTGCTATTTTTATTTGGAATTTAATCTCTTCTCATCTAATCTTTCATATTTGTTGAGGAATTTTCATAATATAGACACCTTGGACAGTAAGATGTATTTTTCGCCAATGGAATTGGATTGGGATCAATTGACATCTTCGCTCTGCCAGCATATCTAGAAGGAGAGGAATGTTAGGGTATTTTTATTGGAATGAATGTCAATCACAAGAATGCTCTTCTAAGGAAAATGGCAGTGGAAGAAATACTGTCTATACTAGAGAAATTTTATGAGATAGGCTGATCAATGAGTAGATTTTTTTTAAAGATGCAGTCAACGGAAGGACCATGCAATAACTTCTCCTTAGTTCTATATATATATATATATAAAGGGCAGGGTACGCTATGTTCAACATTTTGGATGTGTACGAAAAATATAAAAGACGAAACCTCCAAAATTTGACAAGCAAAGGAGGCAGGCAACGAAATTAAGGTAGTCTTGTTGTTAGATAATTAACCATGATTCATAAATATTTAATAGGTTCATATTAAATCTATGTACCTAGAAAAATAAGAGTAGTATATTTAATTCGCCTAAAAGAATGAAGGGTTAAGTATTTGAAGGGTTACTATATATATATATATATATATATATATATATATATATATATATATATATATATTACATTAATTGTTTACGAATAGTCATGTAGAGCACTATAAATATCCATATGTAACTCTACATATATATAACTAGCATCATATGAAAAGTAAAAGTAAGCACATGCATAAGTTTAAATGCAGTCTTCAAGTCTTTTTTATTTATTTATTTCTTTTTTAAATTTGTTATGTCTTCACTACATTTTCAACACTTGTTATCATGTGAAAAGAGGGGCTTTGAAGTTTGAACAGTCCACAGTAGACATCATCGTTCCATGCAAGTGGTCCACGGGAGTTGGAATTCCTTGGTATTGAGTTTGGAAGGTTCCACCGCTCAATCTCACGATGAACTACTTCCACGCATGATGGGGAAGAAAGTTTTTGTCCCTTTATGCACATTATAGATGATTTGTTGATAAGGTACATATTTGATTTGATTCATACTTTCTGTTATGAGCATAATCACATGGAGATGCAGCTGAATGACTCCTTTAAATGTTCAAAATAAAATTAATAATAATAATAATAATAATAATAATAATAATAAGATGAGAGAGTTTTTTTTTTTTTTTTTTTCACCTTATCAAAGCTTCTAAGAAACATGCTTAATTTGTTTTCAAAACAAGCGCATCACAAGTAGTGATTAATGCACAACACATGTGAGCGTGCATACCAAGAGCATAGAAATATTTTTTTTACTTTTGCTATATACATGCATGTGCCACGTGTTAATCATTATATGTAGTATAATAAGATTTTTCCTATCTATAAGTTCAATCTAGATAATTTCCAATGGCTAGGCCTTTATAGTCTTAAAATGCCTAATAGTCATTATCCACAAGTCAAGTCAAAAAATGTTAGGCATTCAAATTGTTTGAAGTATTTCTTAATGCTTGCAACGAGAGAACATTGGTGTGCCCACGATGAGCAAAAGGACTTGCATGCTCATGGGTGGAAGCGCTCCTCCATCGAGCGCTTCACTTTTTTTAAGGCTATTCGGTAAGATTGAATGGGATCTTTATTATATTTACTAAGTTTTTATATAACATATGCACTATTAGAACTTATCCTTTTTGCCAAATAAAGGAGGAATCTTATGATTTAAAAATATTTTAACTAATCAATTGGGTCATTTAATTTTTTAAGACGAAAGTTAGGATCATATGAAGTAGATATTGATTTAAGATCAGAATAACCAAATTTCTTGATTATTTTTTTATAGAGTAAGAAAAAGAGAGTGCTATCCCTTCATAGTATTTGATAAGCTTTATTCTTAAGATCACATATGCTTTACCTAAATCATTTATTCAGATTTGAATTGATTTGAGGTTGAACTTGACCCTATCAGATGAATCTTGGGTCCAAAATCAGGCTTTTGCTTGAGTTTAAGCCGATATTCTTCCTCAATCCTAATAAAAACTAATCATTGCTGTTAGAATCAAGTCATCTTCCTTGTGGCTTAGCTCTCGCAAAAAGGTCGATTAAGAAGATGAAAGGGCATCAGCTAAGACTTGAATCTTATAGTTTTTAGAAAATCTACTTGCCAATCAATTAGTCTTTCTAAGAAAATATTGAAATTCATAAATTTAAATATTAGTGGGTTTGGAATCTACCATTGCAGACTTTTAGAATTTTAAGATGGCAAATAGATCTAGACCAACGTCATTCATCTTATACAACCTCAAGAGCATCCCATAATTCCTTAATAGTTTTGATGGGAAGGTAAACATCATAGAAGTTATTTGAAAGTACACTTAGAATTTTATATCTACAATGAAAATCTATCTTTTGGAGAATTTTTGATGTTCAGTAGGAAGAAGTTTCAACTAAGTTCACCAAACTAGAGGAACTTGGTTGAGAATTGAATTTAAGATTTGAAATTCTATGATAAAAAATAACCCTAAAGTGGCAAGCCAATATTTGACTTAGATTTGCCACTACTAAAGAATGATCCATTAATTTTTTTTGATTTCATTGCATTAAGATTATCTAAATCTATTTTATGAGAGTTCTGATTGCTTAATTGGTCCTGCACAGCACAAATTTGAAAGTCAGCCCTATAGCTTGAGCTTTTAAGTTAGAAATTTTAAAACAATTTCAAGATTTTGAATTAAGATTAAAAGTAAAAATTTAAATTTAATAATTTAAATCTAGAAACTATTAATATAAATAAAGTAACTACTAATAAAAATTATCTCGGCTAATTTAAATTTGAATTTGAATATCAAAATATTGAATATTTAAAATTTAAAATTTTAAATATTTTAAGTTTGAATTTTAAATTTTAAATTGAAATTTAACTTTACATAGATATTAAAGCAGTACATAAATTCAAAATTTTTAATTTTCCTTTTTAAGAAAACAATACAAAATCAAAGCTTGGAAAATAATTTTTAGCTTAAAGCTTGATTTTAAGAGTTTGCATAAATTTTAAAGTAGTAGAAAATTTAAATTTCATGAAAAACATAATTTTCTACATAGTTGTTAGAGCACTAAATTTTTAAATATTGAGAAATATTTTATTTTAATTTTTTTGTAGTACTAAAATCTTTTTCTTTCTTTTTTATTTTTTAATAGTTTCTAAGACTTTTGCATAGATTTCAAAGCAGTAAAAACTTCTCCTTTTTTTTGATAGATTTTGAAACCAATTTTGTGTAATAAATTCAAAGCTGAATTTTGTAAATTAAATAGTTTTATATGAATTTAAATGCAGTAAATATTTTTTATTTTTTTTAAATAAAATTTTTAATATGTATATCACTGCTGCTGCTGCTACTACTATTATTATTATTATTAAAGAAAACAGAAGCAAGCTAATTCTTTTTCAAAGTAAAAGAATTCTTTTTTCTCTCAATCAATTAATTTAAAATAATAACTGATTTTTTTTTAAAAAAAATTAGCAATTTCTACTAAAGAAAACTAGCTCTTAGCGGTTGAAAATAGTTGTTTAGAAATTATTAGAAGTTTAAATTATAATAAATTAAAATTTATATATAATTTTTTTAAAAATAAGTTGAGAACTATATTTAAACATAAGTGTGTTATACAGTGTCCTAAGAATTAATTTTCTCTCTTTCATATAGGTTGTAGACAGTTTGTCCATGAGAAACAATAATTTGACTTGAGCCAAACCTTTTGTTATTAGTATGATCTTATAAAGGTACAAGTCAATGACTCCTTCGTATATCTAAAAAGTTAAAATAATAAAATAATTAAAATAATAATAAAAGAAAACTATTTTTTTTAGTATTGTAATGATCCGGACTCTGGGCCCGTAGCACCCACGAGCCCGTTTATTACAAGAAAGCAAGATGGACAAGGTGCACACCAACTTGAGCCACCATAGCCCAAAAGGGATCCAATTAGTACTTGTCCATCTTCCTTAACTGGTTATAAACCATACAACCAACTCTCAATTTTTCGATGTGGGACTAATGGAAGGGGCATCACAATCTACCCCCCTTACAAAGGTGACGTCCTCATCGCCAGGGGCAATTGATCATAACCACCAGGCAGGCAAGATTCTAAAGGTGGCCCCCATAGATTCAAGAGGTGGCTTTCATCAATGTAGCACTTTACCCTATGGCTCCCACCTTCTGTGTCTCCCACAGGTTCAAGAGGTGGCTTCCATCGATGTAGTACTTTGCCCTATGTGGCACTTAGCTCCTGTAGTTAGCCCATCCCAATAGTCCTACATCAAAAAATTGGAGTTGGTTGAGTGGTTTATATGTTGTAAATAAGAAGGACAGTACCAATTGGATCCTTTTTGGCTGTGGTGGCTCAAGTTGGTGTGGACCTTTTTCGTCTTTCTTTCCTCTAACGAAACAGGTTCATGGATGCTGCGAGCCCAAAGCCCGGGTCGTTACAATATGATATCAGAGTATGCACTAGCCGGAAGTGCAGGAGTTAAGTGCCATACAGGGCAAAGTGCTACATCGATGGGAGCTACCTCTTGAACCTGTGGGGGCTACAGAAGGTGGGAGCTACAGGGCAAAGTGCTACATTGATGGAAGTCACCTCTTGAACCTATGGGGGCCACCTTTAGAATCCTGCTTGCCTTATGGTTATGATCATATGCTCCTGGCGACGAGAACGTTGTCTCTGCAATAGGGATAGATTGTGATGCCCCTCCCAATAGTCCTATATTGAGAAATTAGGAGTTGGTCCGATTAAGAAAGATGAACAAGTACCAATTAGATCCCTTTTAGGCTGTGCTGACCCAAGTTAGTATGAATCTTATTCGTCTTACTTTCTTGTCATAGGTACTGCAGGCCCGAGACCTGAGTCGTCGCTAGGGCTTTTAAGACACTTCTTTTAATCATCTGCATAGAGCTCCAGCTAGAAGATGTCTTATGGCTGTCAAACTTGATATGGAGAGAGCTTACGATAGACTGAGTTGGGCTTTTCTTCAAAGCTCTCTCCAGGAGTTTGGTTTTGACGGGGTGTTTATTGAGTGGATTATGGCTTGTATTCAGAGGCCTTCCTTTGCTTTGGTTATTAACGGGGGTTTGACTGAATTTTTTCAGTCTTCAGTAGGGTTACGTCAGGGCTGTCCTCTATCCCCCTTGTTGTTCAATTTGGCCGCGGACGATCTTTCCCGAGCTTTTTATCAGGCTCAATGCGATCGGGCGATTGTCCCTTTTATGGATGGGGTTGGCGGTCCTTCTGTCTCTCATCTCATGTTTGCTGATGACTGCATTATCCTGGGTCAGGCCTCTATTGGAAATGCGGTTTCTCTTGATTCTATTCTGCAGCGGTATTGTCAGGCCTCGGGTCAGAAGGTCAATTATCTTAAATCTTCCATCTGCTTTAGCCCGAAGACTTCCAGGTCTATTAAAGCAGCCATTATCTCTTTGCTGGGTATCTCTACTCAGACTGACCGGTTTATGTATCTGGGGATTCCCATGACCGGTAGACGTCCTCGTTGCTCTGACTTTGCTGATTTAGAGAGGAGGGTTCGTCAGCGTATTGAGGGATGGCAGGTTACCGGCCTATCTATGATGGCTAGAGTCACCATTATTCGATCGGTTCTTTCCTCTCTGCCTCTCTATTTGCTTTCGAATGCGGCCATCCCTATTACTTGCCTTCGGAGGATTGAGAGAATCTTCAGAGACTTCCTTTGAGCCTCCATGCAAGATGGGCATGGCACTCATCTATTATCTTGGGATATGATATGTATGCCTATTCAGGAAGGTGGTCTTGGGATCCAATCTCTGAGGATCAGACGGCAAGCCCTCTTGGCCAGACATGCTTCTCGTTTCCTTCTGGAGCCACAATGTATGTGGAGTTCTCTTATGCGGGCGAGGTATGGTGAATGGAAGCCTGGGGAGTGTATTGGGCCGCCCAGGGGGTGCTCCTTCTTTTGGAAGGAGGTCTGTCATTATGGTGAGTCTATTCTTAAGAGAACTACATGGATGATTGGAGATGGTCATTCTGTTGATGTGATTCAGGACTCCTGGATATCTGAGCTCCCTCTTTCTCAGTGGCCTTCTTTTATCAACATTGATGTCCCCTCCAAGATGAAGGTTAGGGATTTGATTTCTTTAGATCCCCCTTCTTGGGATACCGATAGAGTGATCAGGTCCTTTGGTGTTGAGCTCTCTCGGCGGATTTTATCTATTCCTCTCTCCTCTGGACCTTCGACGGATGCTAGAGTTTGGCAGAGATCCTGTCTTTCCAAAGCCCCTCTTAGGGATCTTATGAAGGTTTTCAGGCCCCAGCCCCTGGTCACGAAGGATGCTGCTTGGATCTGATCGCTTCCTACTCTTCCCCGGGTCCAGGTATTCATCTGGAAGCTTCTTTGGGACTGTCTTCCGACGAGTGTCATGCTTTCCCGTAGGGGTTTGCCTATCCAGCCGACTTGCTCTCTGTGTGGATTGGAGGATGAGACTGTGGATCATGCGATCTTCATATGTCCACGAGCCAGGTTGATTTGGCAGATGATGGGTTACTCCTATAATGTGGGTAGTTCGGGATCCCTATGTTCCCTCTTCTTTCTTGATCTCCGGAAGGCTTCCCAGCATAAACAAGGTCTCTGGGCGATCACGGCTTATCAGATTTGGATATCGAGGAACCACCTCATCTTCTCTGATGATGTTACCACTCCACATCGGCTTGTTAGAAGGATCAGATCTTTGTCTGTGGATTATGCCCAAGCTTTTCATGTTGTTGGTCTTGAATCCTCTGGCCTCTGGGGTTCCCCTGCTGCTTCGGCAGCGAACCGGCATACGGTTTTCATTTCCTGGGAGCCCCCCCACCAGGGTTTATCAAAATCAACTTCGATGGGAGTGTCCGTGGCAGAGCTGCTGGGTCTGCGTTTATCATTCGTGGTCCTCAGGGTGATATGCTGGTTGCGGGCGGTTTTGGTACCCTTGATCCCTCTGTCCCTATGATTGAACTTTATGCAGCTTGGGCAGGTATTTCTTATGCCTCTCAGCACTTCCATGCTCATCGTCTCGTTATCGAGGGTGATTCGATGACGGTTATCCGATGGCTGAGAAAGGAGAATATTTTCAACGGCCCCAGTATTCCTATTCTCAGGGACACATGGTCTATTTTACAAAGAGTTGGTTCTGTCCGGATTCGTCATATCTACCGTGAAGCCAACTCGGCGGCCGATTGGATAGCAGCATTGTGGCTCAGCATGCTGCTGGTTGGATTTGGCGGCTGGGTGATCCCTGTCCCTCTGTATTACAGCAAATTTTGTATTCTAACATATCAGGGATAATTCGTACTAGATTAGTATGATTATCCGCTTGTACAAAAAAAAAAAAAAAAAGATGATCTAAAAAATCTGGGTCTCAGTCACTCTCAGTAGGGTAAAGAAAAAAGAATTCAGATTTTGAATATTGCCCATAATCCTAAATCTTTAAGTTTATTTATAAACTTAGCTTAGATAATCTTCAACGGCAAAGCCTTTTACGACCTTAAAAGGCTCAATCACCGTTATCTTCAAGTCATACAAAATAAAAATAATAAAAATTTAAATTATTTGTTTATTTATATTTTTGACGTAGAAACGGTCAACATATGTAATTGCTGTGGTTATATGAACTCCAGATGAGGACTTCTGCGCACGCTAGAGATTCCCAGGCGACAATCTCGCGGAATGACCGCAGGAGGAGTGGTCCGAGATACTAATAAATTTGTGATGGCACCATCCCTTTGGTCTCAACGTATGCCATGGTGACACTTTGTTGACTTGGAAGAAGAAATAAAGAATCCTTTATTGTTGCTCATTTAATATGATGGGAGAAGGGGCTCCTCATATCTATCAGCTAGCTCATGAGTAGTTGTTATCATGGTAAATTTCACCCTAGTATCCATCCATAAGCCATGGCCAAAGTATGTCCAACTTCAGGAGCCCAGATCGTTTTTCCTTTTGACAAAGAAACGGCCAAGAGAAGTCAAAGGTACAAAGCATGGGTGTCCTTCGCCATCTTGCCAGCATTGAGCCCATGGTTTTAAAAATTGAACCAAATTGATCAATCGATCAGTTCAACCTTATTATTAAAGTTGATTTTTTATATGACTCAAAAAAATTAAAAAAAATTATTAAATCGATCAAATTCTAAAGAATCAATCAATTCTAAATTTTAGACTTTTAATTTTAATAATATAATAAAATTAAAATTTTAAGTTTTTAATTTTTATTTAAATTAATATTATATTTTATTATTTTTATATTATTAAATTAAAAATTAATTATAGCATTTTTCGGTTCGATCAAAATATTTATCCGATCAAACCAATTGACTCACGATCTAAATGTTAAGCTGATTTAGATTTTTAAAACATTAATTGAGCTTAATTGCTGATGGGGAATGCTTGGTGACCATACAAACAAACATAAATAAGGCGACAACAACATGACCAATTGCACCTTACATCTCGAGCCCAATGCATGTGCGATGTATTACTACCAAAGTATTCAATCCATTACAAGAACCTACCAAATTAAATGAAGTTTAATAAATAGTCCTTAGAAAAGTGAGACTATAACTTTTAATTTCTCTTTACATAATTTATTTATCCGATATGCATACTTAGCACATACTTATTCTATCAGCTTGCATATTTATTCATCCACTCTTTATGTTTATTCTATCAATATACATATTTATTCATTCACTGCATATATATATATATATATATATATATATATATATATATATATATATATATATATATATATATAGTGTAAGTGATTCTGGTTAAAGCCAAGGAGGGACTGGTTAAACCCTTTGCCTCCCTTACTTTTTTGAGTATAAATTTTGAAGAGAAAATCCTGCTGCACTACATCCGATGATTGACATGCATCATGTGTCCATGCTTGTACCAAAAAAAAAAAATTTTTAGTATATATGTATGTGCTACACGCTAATCATCGCGCAGATATAACAAGATTTTTTTAATTTTGAAATCTATGGGCCTGTTAGGACCTATTTGGAAGCCCATGGCGCACTGCACGTGGTTTGGGCTCATGGCCAATGTGAACACAACTCGAACTGCAACAGCTCGAGGGATGTAAAATTTCTTCTGGCATGGCTCGTCTCACCTCCTCAGCCACTTCCATACTTCCAAGCCTCGAGGACTTAGAGACTTTTTCCACTTTGTCTAGGAGAAGGCCACGTCGAGATGATACCAATGGGCGGCATCTGCGCGTTGAAGTCAATCTTAGCGGCCCTCGTCCCAAGCGTGAGCTGATCTCACTGGCCCCTCAAGACGCTCTTCTCCTATGTCTCCTTATCTAAACTTTAGGCTGTGTTTGATAGCTTTTGGTTATCTCTGATAATGTACAGGATAGCATTTATCCAGGGGATAGCTGAGGGGATAAGCACCTTTTTAAAATTACCATTCTGCCATCAAGGGATAACTTTAGTTATTCCTAAATTCCCTAGGGAATAAGTTCAGGGATAACCCATGGCCATGGGTTATCCCTTCTAGTTAAACTTTTTCAGCACTATCTCATGTAGCTATAGCATTTGAGGATAAAAAGGGATATCTAGAAAATCCTCCTTATCCACCATATCAAACACCCTTAATTCTGTTTTGTTATGAAAATTTTATCCTTGTAGAAATACTCCATTGACTTAAACTAAAAAATATAGCTATGAATAATGTTGCTATCAATTGATGAATAATGATTTATTGCATGGAGTTTGACTAGATTTGATTTAACTACATGCAATGCCATTTTCTATTTAGATAATCCTTAATATTTAAAAAAGAAAAAAATCCTATCTTTTTAAGAAAGGAAAAAAAATATTGAATCCTAAACTTTCTTTGTTCTTTTCTTTTTTTAAGGAGGCGAGTTTTGGTTCCCCCGTTTCCTGTTTGATACAACCCAAATTAATCTAAACTTCTAATCTCTTCCTTTTAAAGGATAAAAAAGATTTGAGAGATCCAGCCCTCTCTTTATGATTTATATAAATGTTAATTTAAATTTTATTATTTTTCCCCTAAAAATGCGTGGCATGCGTTTGGTTGCTATTTAAACATATAACATTTTATTTACATATTTGAAAAAATAATTCAGATTATTTATTTATCTTTCAATGATCTATTTTGAATTGTATTAGTTTCATATCCCAAGCCTATGATGGGTAAAGAATTATTTTATTTAATTGGACATACATCATACAAATGTAATATGAGCTGATGCACACCTGAAAATGAGATACTTGCCATGCATGCAATAAAAAAACAATTGTGTTATGGCCCAAAGACTACTGCCTTATGCAAGCATTGCAAAGATGAGGACTTCACCTAGAATGGCGTTTGCATGTGGGCTTGTATACTCTTATTTAAGTCTCACAATCCAAGGATAAAAATATCATGATGGGCTCATAATTAATCCTAGAACCTTGTGCTATCATTGTTAGAATTTACTTTAATATTATTTGTAACAATGCAGACCTTATGTAAAAAGACTAGTTGAGAGTGACCTTGATGAATATATGGCACACAATCATGGACTTCTTTTGCATGATACACTAGGCTTAAGTAACTTCATATGCATCCATGTCACTTATATGCACCATAAAAATATTGTAATCGTTGTCATTCGAAACTAGCACCATAATGCTAATTAACAAAATAATTGTAGTTCAAACAGTAGAGCACTTCTTTAGCTAATTTGTATGCACACTTCTATAAAGCAAGAGTAGATGACATCTAAATATTTTCTTTATGGAGGCTCTTCAATACTTAAGTTAGCTTAAGAAGTGAAAGAGGAAGACTTGATGATTCTTTGGTCGGCTTTTTAGGCCTTTCGAGCTTAAGCTTAGAACTCAAGTTTGTATACTTGAGACTTTAGAGTTATTTTTATAAGCATTTGAAAGAGTCTCGCTTGGATTGAGCTATTCATTGGTGGACAGCTTAGATGAGCTAAATTCCCAAATAAGATGATAGCTTCAATGTCGTTTTTCCTGAATAGGCCTATAAAATCTCTTACAAAGATAACAATGGAATCCATCTCAAATTGATCAATGCCTTTGGGAACTTTTCCAAATTGATTAGCGGCTTTGATAAGAGTCTCTTCTGATTGGGACTTTCCTTTTTGAGAGGACACATGTAGCAATTTGGTTGGCCACATCATGCCATCTTTTAGCTCCATCATGTAAAGTCATTAGGTAAGTTAACTCAACTCATGCCATGTCACTTGGCCCCTCCACTTTCGAGGGTCAAGCTTATGTTTCTGCTTTAAATTATAAAAGTAGCTCGGTTAGATTCTAATTATTTTTTTTGAGCTTCATTTGCTTAATTATGATGATTTATTTGCATCAAGTCTAGGTCATCTTAGACTAAGCTCAATGAAACTCATGGGCATTGGTCAGTCTTAAAGTATTGTTTGATCTTAGGATATTAGTGCATTAAGCTTCAATACCCTTGTATTTTTTGTAATCTTTCAAGTCAGGGCCTATGATTCAAGAAAGCTTTGCCAATAGAGGTCGGCCTTGAGAGTAATTAAAGGTCACTTCTAGAAGCAAGTTTCTAATGTTGGAGCTTAAGACTTGGCAAAACTTTGCTGGTCAAGGTTGGCCCTAGGAATCTTTGAGGATTACTACTAGAAGCAACTTTTCGAGATCAAAGTCTAGGACTTGAAAAGGCTTTGCTGATTGAGGTTGGTTCTAAGTGTTTAAGGATTGCTCTTTGAGGCAGGTCTCTCAAGTTAGAGTTTGGAACTTAGAGTGCTTTACAGATCGAGGTCAGCCTATGGGTGATCGAAGATGACTCTTTGAAGCAAATCTCTTAAGTTAGAGTTTAGGACATGGACAAGTTTTGCCAATCAAGGTTGGCCCTAGAAGCGATTGGGAAACACTTTTGAAAGCCAATTTCTTAGGTTGAAGCTTAGGACTTAGAAAAGCTTTGCTGATTGAGGTTGGCTTTGAGAGAGATTGAAGATCACTCTTGAAAATAGGTTTGACTTTGATAAGCTTATCGATTGAGATCAACCATGGGATTCATGAAGATCACTGTTGAAAGCAAGCCCCTCAAGTCGGAGTTTAAAATTTATGAGAGCTTTGCAATCGAGGTCATCTCTAGAGGTGATTTAGGATCACTTCTAGAAACAAGTCTCTTTAGTTAGTGCCTATGAGTTGGAAAGGCGAATAGGGTGGTGGAGTCTATCTCAAACTAGATAGCACCCTTGAGTTGACTTATCCTGAATCAATGGATACTTTGGTAAAATCTTCTTCTGATTGAGATTTTCTTCTTTGAAAGGATATTTGTAGCGATTTGGTCGGCTATATGATGCCATCTTTTGATCCCATCATATGCCATCATTACGTTGGCTAGCTTAGCTCTTGCCACGTCAGTACTGCTTAGGGGGCATTTGATAATTTAAATAGGATCACTATGGTGATCGTAGATCACTGACGATCTAAGATCACTATATTTGATACGGTATGGACCAGTGATTAGAAGTTATTAGTGATTTAAGGTCACCACATTTAGTATACCATAGGAATTCTAAATCACTAGCCATAAAATATCAAAATTATCCTTAATTAATTAACCTCATTTTACTTTATAAAATAGCTATTCCTAATATATTTGCTTGTACCACAATAATTTATCATTATTTATATTATTATTACTATAATGTTTAGTCTAAATTATAGTATTATTTTTTAAATATTATATTATGGTATAGCATTATAACATTATACTATATTTTAATTAAATAGCTATATAGTTATAATATTATAGTATAATAATTATATTATCATATTATATATCATATAATATTATAATAATATGTGAGCTGCCTTGCACATCTCTTCCTAAGAAGGTCTAAGCTCTTCTTATCAAACATTTTAAAGAAGCACATAAGTATTGACCTATACAAATGTTGTGATGATTGTCTCATTTCCTTTGACATGGACTTAGTGAAATTGAATACTTTGTGAAGATGCAAAGTATCAATAGCTAGATTGCTTCGACACTAGGGACCAATAAATATGGCGTTACCTCCATGGGAGTGCAGATTGCCCATCATAATAAGCATAATATTATAATATTGTATTATATAATAAAATGCATAACTACATTGTAATTGTTATAATATAATACAATATTATAGTATAATAATATAATAATATATTAAAGATCTAGTTATCTTTTACATCTTTGAATTTATATGGATTTTAGAGCCATCTTACCTTTTTCATCTTTGGTATTTATGAACTGTATAATTCAAGGATGGGAAGGTAAATAGATCCAAACTTGGCTATATTCAAATATAATCAAATCTCCTTCATGTTAAATTATATTATATTAATATAAAAATAATATCAAGAATTTTTTTATTTCAATGAGGAGCATTTTGATGCCTAAATGTTAAATCAAAATTATCATATGCGGATGATCTTGGATATCCAACCTCATGAATGGATATGGGATTACTGAATTGGATGATAATTCTAAAGATAAGGATGATTTGAGATCATTGTCACATAGGATTATTGAAGTGCAATCAAACATGATTATCTCATCATCTTGACCTAAATCACCGATGATTTTAAATGGATCATATCATTATTATAGCTTTTAAAATTTTTCTATCGTATGAAAGCAATCTCTTGTTTAAATGTTAATAGTGGTATTCTTATCATATTTCTTTATTAAAAATAATTGATCACTGAAGTACATTTGAACAATCATGAGTTTTAGCTCTACAAGGACCTATTCAACTAAGTTTTGAGTTCTTTACTATAACTCATGATTTCGTCATGATCTATATACACCCATCTACTTATGGGGCTATATATCTTTTGTTTTTACATCTAAGATTATTTTCAAGTTAAAAAATAATTCATATGAAGTGATCCTAGTATTCAACCAAACATTATTCAGAAAGTGATGAATAAAATTATTTGGTTAATGAGTTAGAAAAAAGTTTTTAATCGTGCCAAAGTTATTCAGAGAGAGAGAGAGAGAGAGAGAGAGAGAGGATAAAACAACTTAAATCACCAACAACTCTTTCCCACACTTTAGTTCCTTCTTTTTTTTATTCCTTCATTTAAATCACCAATTAAATGGCTAATAAATTGTTCATTGCCTTTTTTTTTTTTGGGTTACAAATGGGCGATCATACAATTCTTGAATGAGTCAGCCCAGATACATCAGAAATTAAGATCTGCTGCAGAAGGATAGGACAGAAGGATAGGACATGGGTCGCTTGGCTTCCAAATCCATTGACCCGCATGTTGAGCAGCAAAGGCCACCATCCAGTCCGCCGCCGAGTTGGCCTCACGATAAGTATGGCGGATCTGGACAGAATCAAGCTCCCGTAACATAGACCAACAGTCCCTCAGAATCGAATTTGAGGAACCATCTATATAACTCTCCTTTAATAACCAAGAAATGACAGTCATAGAATCCCCCTCAATCATAATCTTGGGAGCATGGAGGATCCTAACAGCAAACGAAAGACCCGCCCAAGCAGCACAGAGCTCCGACAGAGGAACTGTTGAGTTCAGGGATCCAAAGCCACCCATCGCCAAAAGATCACCCATCGGTCCCCGAATGATGAAAGCAGATCCAACAGCTCTATCCCGGACACTCTCATCAAAGTTAATTTTGACATACCCTGGAGGGGGGGCTCCCAAGAGACGAAAACCGTACGCCGGTTCGCTGTCGGGATAGCAGGGGAGCCCCAGAGGCAAGAGGAGTCAAAATTAACATCATGAAAGGCGCGGGCACAGTCCGAAGCCAATAATCTAATCTGTCTCACAATCCTGTAAAAGGAAAACCTATCATCGGAGAATATGATCTGATTTCTCGACAGCCATATATAATAAGCAGTAACAGACCAAAGACCACGCTTGCTTATAGGACCACTCCGGATGTCCTGAAAGAAAGATGATCGCGAGAAAGCCATAACCTTCAGATCCCTAGGATAGCCCATAAGAACCCAAATCCTTCTCGCTCTGGAACAGCGAAATATAGCATGGTCCACAGATTCCTCCACCTGCCTACACAGAGGATAGATCGGCTGAATAGACAGACCCCTCCAAGAAAGAAGGAGGCAAGTAGGAAGACAGTCCCAAAGAAGCTTCCAAATCCAAACTGCATCATCCGTATGCTGAACCTACGGCCTGTATATGTCCATAAGTTCCCTAATGGGGGCCTTGGGAAGACAAGATCACTGTCAAACCCTGGAATCAACAGAGCAACCAGGTAAAAGAGGCAACGAGAGAATCCGACGAGAAAGCTCCTCCAAAAAAAAAATGGGTCACCGTGGGTATGTGCCATGAGTGGGGGTTTAAGGAAATCAGATCCTTAACCCTAAGATTAGGGGGAACATCCATATTGATAAAGGAGGGCCACCGCATAAGAGGGAGCTCGAAAATCCAGGTATCATTGACGACATCAATTGAACAGCCATCACCAATCATCCAAGAGATATTGTGCATAATAGGCTGACTATGTCTACAAATCTCCTTCCAATAGGATGAGGATCCATGGGGCGGTATAATAATCGA
The DNA here is from genome assembly GCA_900491605.1 of Calamus simplicifolius. Classification (NCBI taxonomy): domain Eukaryota; kingdom Viridiplantae; phylum Streptophyta; class Magnoliopsida; order Arecales; family Arecaceae; genus Calamus; species Calamus simplicifolius. The sequence goes on along the minus strand of UESW01005072.1, from coordinate 328,137 downwards.
ACCAGAAACCCAATCACCATATCTCGCATGCATCACAGAACTCCATAAACTCTGAGGCTCCAAAAGGAAACGTGAGGCATGTTTGGCAAGAAGAGCTTCTCTTCTAACAATCAAAGACTGAATCCCCAGTCCACCTTCGTTAATATGCATGCAGACCCTGTCCCAAGATACTAGATGAATACCATGTCCCTCCTGTGTAGAAGCCCAAAGAAAATCTTTGAAGCATCTCTCAATCCTCTTCAGACAAGTGATCGGCATAACAGCATTCGAAAGGAGATACACAGGAAGAGAAGAAAGGACAGAACGAATGATGGTGACCCTAGCCATCATGGACAGACTTGTCAACTGCCACCCCTCAATACGCTGGCGAACCCGTCGCTCGATCTCTGCAAAGTCAGAACAGCGAGCCCGTCTGCCAGTAATGGGGATCCCCAAATACATGAAGTGGTCTATCCGAGAAGTGATGCCTGATAACTCCATAATGGCATCCCTAGTAGATCTAGGGGTCTTAGGGCTGAAGCAGATAGAAGACTTAAGAAAATTAACCCTCTGGCCCGATGCCTGACAGTAACACTGCAGAATAGAATGAAAAGAAGCAGCATTATCAATAGAAGCCTGCCCCAGAAGAATACAATCATCAGCAAAAAGAAGATGAGAAATCAGAGGGCTCTCTCTCCCAGCCATGAATGGAACAATCCGGTGCTCCTGCTGAGCAAGATGAAAGGCACGAGAAAGATCATCCACAGCAAGAATAAATAACAAGGGGGATAAGGGGCATCCCTGTCTCAACCCACAGAAGAGTGAAAAAATTCAGTAGGGCTTCCATTGATGAGTAGAGAAAAGGAAGGCCTCAGAATGCATGCCATAATCCATTCAATAAAAAGATCATCAAAACCGAACTCCTAAAGAGAGCGCTTCAAAAAGGACCAGCTCAGTCTGTCATAAGCTCTCTTCATATCAAGCTTCACCGCCATGAGACTCCTTCTCACTGGGGCTCTTTGAAGATCATGCATGAATTTCTGAACAATAAGGACGTTATCCGATATAGAACGCCCTCTAATAAAAGCCCCCTGCTCTATAGAAATAAGACGGGGGATCACAAGCCGAAGACGACCAACCAAGAGGCGAGCACAAACTTTATAAAGAGTAGTGCAAAGGCTGATAGGTCTGAAATGCTACGGAAGAGAGGCGTCGGACTGCTTGGGCACCAACGTAACAAGTGTCCGGTTCCATTCCAAGGGAATTTGCCTCAATTGGAAGACAATTTGAATCGCCTGAATAACCTCTTGTCCAATTATGTCCCAATAGTGGCGATAAAATAGAGGCGGAAATCCATCAGGCCCTGGAGCCTTGTCCGGACCGAGCTCCCATAGGGCCACCCGAATCTCCTCAGCAGTGACTGGTCTACATAGCTTTTCATTGTCCTGTGAAGAAACCCTTCTGGAATCAGGAACCCTGACCATCGGATCCCCATCAGCAGTGGAATTAGCCCATCTGGATTGAAAGAACTGGAGAAGCATATCCCGAATAGAATGGTGATCCTCCTGACCATACCCCTCCGTATCAACTAGTCTCCGAATCCTATTCACGGCCCAACTCTTTAAGGTAGCATGATGGATGGAAGAATCTGGTATTACGATCCCCCTCACAGATCCACTGCATCCTAGACCTCTGTTTCCAGTACATCTCCTGCTGGCGAAGCAAAGAGTGGTGACGAGCAAGCAATTCCCGCAGAGAGAAAAGGTCCGAATCCAAAAGAAATCCGTCCAGATCCTCCTTACCCTGTAGAGCAGTAATATCGGCTTCCACCAGATCAATCTGTCTATCCAAGTTCCCCACTTCAAACCTATTCCATTTGGAAAGACGTCGTCTGGCCAGCATAAGACGACAAGAGAGACGATAAATAGCATTGCCCTTGATAGGAAGATGCCAAATTTGAGTAATAATGGACCGAGCCCCCGAATGGACTGTCCAGAAATGCTCAAATCTAAACTGTCTAGGCTGGTGCACATCAGCCTCAGTAGAAATTAAAATGGGGCAGTGATCAGAAGCAATCCTGGGCAAGTGAGATACAGAAACCGCAGGATGCATATGAAGCCATTGGGCCGTAGCCAAAGCTCTGTCGAGTCTCTCCCAAATACGAGCTGAGCCCTAACGATTATTACACCAAGTAAATTGGGTCCCAGAATACTTCAAATCCATCAGACTAGAAGACCTTATAAAAGAATTGAATTCATTAATATCAGCTGAGGCCGAGACCTGTTTGCCCCCACATTTTTCATTGACCTCAGTGATACAGTTAAAATCTCCCACAACAATGGCATGGAGACCTTGATCAAGGAGGGAAAGCAGCTCAGCCCAAAGGATTTGCCTATTTGATTAAGCAATGAATGTTAAAAATTAAAATTATTCAAGAAATGATCAACCATGCAGTGTTCCGGCTTGAATATTGAAAATTCAAATTATTCAAGAATATTGAAAATTAAAATTAAGCATTCAAGCCGGGCTTGGATGTCGGCATGATGGTTCTTGCCCTCATCATTCAAAAGAGAGAAAGGGCGTCTGCCCCTTGGGACGGCCAGCAATGAACCAACGATTGCCCTCTCAAGGAATCAAATAGCCGCGTGAAGAGAGAGCGTGTCAACCGAACAGCGCCGCATTATTTGATGGCTCTTGGAAGCTCCTTGGAGCCATTATATCAACACCGAATCCATATAAACCAAAGGATAACAAAAAATAACTATTAAATTTAAGATTTAACTACATTCAAACATAATTAAATCTAAATTTTTTATATATTAATAATTAAATATTTAAAAAATATAAATATATGCTATTTATTTAAAAGTTGCATGGTTTAATTGAATAAAATAGTATTTTTAAATCGAATGAAAGATAACTTATTATTTATTACATCAATCATTTTTTTTTCTATTATAATAATTTATTATAATTTTTATTTTCATAATAATATTAATCCATCACAGGGCAGCGTTACGGAGACGTTGGCATCTTAGCAATTAACACATCGTAGGCATCCTGGCATTTATATTAGCCCCAAAAGTAAAGAAATAAAAAACGAGGGCATCTTTGTAATTTGATGGAGAGAGACAATAAAACGGGACATTGGCTCTTGGAGCATCCAAGAGTCCAATCCCCGGTTCTCGCCGCCCTCGTTTTTCATCTCTCTGCCACTGCTAAAAAGGGGCCGCACAGCCTTCCTCATGGCCGGACGCCAAGCCACGAGAGTCGATACCACCACCACGAAGAATGGCGTCGTCTACGTCTTTGCAGCAGTTCCTGGCCCCGCCGGTGCGGTTCCGGCGGCGGCGGTGGCAGGCGAGGGCGGCGGCGACGACGACGGAGACGACGGGGGCGGAGAAGGGGGTGGAGGCGGAGAGGCTAGAGGCGAGGGTGGAGGAGAAGGAAGGGGGTTACTGGGTGCTGAAGGAGAAGTACCGGGCGGGCATAAATCCTCAGGAGAAGATTAAGCTGGAGAAGGAGCCGATGACGCTGGTGCTCGAGGACGGCATCCGCGAGCTGGCCGCCACCCCGCTCGACGGCATCGAGAAGTCCAAGCTCTCCAAGGACGACATCGACGTCCGCCTCAAATGGCTCGGCCTCTTCCACCGCCGCAAGCACCAGTGTACTCCCTCCTCCTCCGCTCTCTCTCTCTCTCATCCTTTTATACGGAAAAAGAATCGTCCAAGTAAAATATTGGACTGATGCATGGAGGCTTGCAATAGATAACAGTTTTCCTTCTCCAATTGAAGGATGGCTCCAATTGAGAGGCAGAATAACGCACTGTTTTATTGTTAGATTTTCATGGATAACTTTATTCTAGTCAAAGTAAATTATTCCTTGACAGCCGGGTTAATTTTATTACATGAGTAGGGATTAAAAAAACATGTTAATAGGTCGATACGACATAAGCTATTATTTTCTCTGTTCAATTTGTCCTCTCTTTTAATTTTCTATAATTAAATAGCATCTGTAACTGTGTGTTTCGGCATAGCATCAAGAAAACTGTTGTTTAAGAAATGCATAACGTTTACTTTTGAAATACATTTTCAGTTCTATGAGAATTATTACTTTTCTTGAATTTTTGAAAGAGTAAGTCCAAAACTGAAACTGTTTTTTTTTATCCTAACAAAGATCCAGAATTAAGCAGAGTTATTGTCGGAGTAATTGAAAGGGTGTAGGGATTGTATATTAAATGATGAGTCTTTCTTATAGAAATGCACCACCTGCATTATAATATATAGTTCTGGTCTTTTGAAGATCTAGTTGTTAAACAGAGGAACGTGATGACTTGAACCCCATTCGCAAGAATTTGCCAGCGTTATTTATTAGTTTAGCATTAATCATAAATATAAGAATCTGCTGACCTTTTTGCTGTTAATTGTACTTGCTAATGAGAATTATTATTTTTCTTGAATTTTTGAAAGAAGAACTCCAAAACTGAAACCATTTTTTTATCCAAAGAAAAATCCAGAATTAAACAGAGTTATTGTCCGAGTAATTGAAAGGGTGTAGGGATTTAATATTAGATGATGAATCCCGCTGATAGAAATGCACCACCTGCATTATAATTATCTAGTCCTGGTCTTTTTGAAGATCTAGTTGTTGAACAGAGGAACGAGATGAGTTGAACCCCATTCACAAGAATTTGCCAGTGTTATTTATTAGTTTAGTATTAGTCATGAAATATAAGAATCTGCTGACCTTTTTGCTGTTAATTATATTCCCGTCATGACAAAAAGGGTCAAGTGGTTCCACCGGAAGATAGGAAGAAAAGTCAGGTCGCCAGGTGTCTCCGACCTATTTATTTTGAGCACCACCTTCGCTTTCCCGAAGGGTCAAATAACTTTTGCGACCTTCTTGCCTCTTGGATGATGACAAAAGCCATCATCCCTTCCACCATTGCTTTGAAGTTCGCAGCGTTGGTGATACGTATCATAAATTCACAATTTCGGCCTTTCCATAAAGAGCTTATGTTACCAACAATCCAAAATAAATATATTGGTTGAAAAAAATTGGAATCCAAATATATTATAGAATATAGCAATTAAGAAAATAGAGACTTATAAATGATAGGCCGCTGAAAAATTTTATAATGCTTTTACTATTTATAAATGATAGAATATATAATAGCAACTTTAAGAATATGTGAGTATTGTATAAAGGCATAAGGACATATATATGGAGTTTGAATGATTGGGATTGAGATTTATTCTCCAAAATATGATAAAAAAATATGGTAACTAAATCCTAGAATAACTTGATTGAAAGATAAAATAAGATCTTCCAACGGTGAATTAATCGAAAGGTATGATTATTAATAGTTATAAAAATTAAAATATAATTATAACAAGAAGTAGGTTTGGCTACATTCGAATATAGCCAAGTTAAATTCGGTTTCATTCTTTATTCTTAGATCCACATAGTTTATGGATCCTAATGATAAAAAAAGTTAAAAAGATGAGATGGCTTTAAAATATATGTAGATATATATAGTCACAAGGTATTTAGATTATTTAGCCCATATATCGATATATATTGTATTCTTTATTTTGAATAGTTTCCTCTAATGTGAATGCTAACTATATCATAATTAAGATTCTAACTCTAACTATTACAGATGGAAAGAGGATGTATAAAGTTTGCTATGAAGATTAATGATATTGACCTAACTCTATGTGAGAGTGAGCCTCATCAACTCACCAATAAAAGCATTATTATGCAAAAGGAATTTTGTATCTAGTGGGAAAGGTTATATTTAACCTGCATAAAAAAAAGTATTCTTATTAGTGGATTAATTAAAACTAGTAATGCCAAAGTTTTCTTGACAATTGTAGAATGAAGACATTAAGTACGTAATAAATCTAAGATTAAAAAATCTCATAAATTTATGGTTCACTATGCTTCACTTGTTTATTGTGTTTAAACCAAATCAAAGCTGCTTATAATGCTTTAGATAAACCTGAGAATTATAATAATATTGAAATTAATGTTAAATATATAAAAACGGTTCGTTTGAATTTCAAGTTTAACTTTCAACTTGTTTCGTATTATCCTTTAAGGAGAATTTAATTTTAATTTCTAATTTGGAGAAACAAGGATATTCTTTTTATATTGAAGATAAAAAGTTGATTTGGTTTTAAATTTATAAATTGTTGGATTTTTTTATTTGATAGTTTATATAAATTACCATTGACTCTCAATAACGAATATATACTTACTTTAATGTAGAAAACGTTAACCTAAAAGACCTCTAGTTAAAGAAAAGTCTTCAATTCTCTAGCATGAAAGTTTAGGTTGCACTTCGAATAAGATAGTTAGAAAATTTACAAATAATGATAATTTATTTCCTCTTATTTTTAAAGAAATGGAGACTTGTATTGACTGTACTAGGGGCATGCTAATTAAGCCTATGAATTAAGGTACAACTCATAGTTCGAATCTTCGTAAGATTATGCATATTGATTTAGTGGATCTTTATTCTTTTATTAATAACTTCTTTCTACATGATTATTTTTATCTGGTCAAAAAAAAAACATCTTTAAAATCGAAGTTTAAAAATAATTAGAGAAGGTCATCAAAATTGTGAGGTCTTATCAAAGTAGCAAGTATTATGGTACATTTGATGCAATAGGGCATCACATGAAATAGTTTGCCAAATACTTATAGGAAAATGAGATTGTAGCTCAATATACCATGTTTGGTAGTCTTGATTAGAATGGTGTAATTAAAGAGTATAATTGTACCCTTATGGATACAATAAGGTGTATGATAATTAAGTTTAACTTTCTATGTTTGTTTTTGTGATGAGGCTATTAAGACTGTTTTGAGTATGCTCAATAGAGTGTCTAGTAAATTTATTTTTAAAACCTCTTTTGAGTTTTAAACAGGAAGAAAACCTAGCTTGAACCATTTTTGTGTTCAGGATTATCCTAAAGGGTGGGATTTATTATCTTTTTAAGAAAAAACTAACTATAGGATTACAAATTATTGTTTTATTGGATGTTCGGACTATTCTAAGGAATGAAGATTTTGCTGTTCTACATATGGCATTGAAAGTGTAATGTCCCTGATAGCTTTTTTTTTTTTTTTTTTTGCTTGAGCTTAATATCACTTATTTTGAAAGTCATCATTTCTGATAATAAGAGAACCTAATTGATATGCTATGATTTCTTTGCCTTTATTGTATGAAGGTATTATGTCTACAACTATAAGAGATAGTAAATCATGGACAATAGAATATTAAGCATTTTAGCCTTGATCCTACTTCCGTTGAAATGCCTCATTCGAAAAATAATATTGTAGAGACAATAATAAAGATGATCTACTAGGTATAGGAAATTTGTAACTTCAAATAATGTAAATAAGTCTTTCCTACCTGTTCTTCTTGTAGGATCATTATTATGTTAGTGGCTTGTTTTGATTTAGAGTTTCATGTAAAATAACCTTTGAATGGCAGTTTTGGAGAATAAGGTTGATTAGTTCTTATACTATTAGGTAAGTGGGAGTAGATTTATTTTTCTTTTATTTTTATTGATGACAAATAGTGATTTTTGTTTGCTACATAAGACTAAGCAGTTATTGTCCGAGACTTTTAATATAAAAGATCTTGGTGTCTTATTTTTTGTTCTTAAAATTGAGATCAATAGGAATAGATCTTATGACATGTTAGGACTCTCTCAAAACATTTAGTAAGTCTAATATACAAAATTATAAGTTAGGAGATACACCTTTTTGTGAAAGGTGATAAGTTCAGTTTAAACTAATACCATAAAATGATTTTGAAAGAGAGTTTATGAAAAATGTACCTTACATTAGTGCAATTGGTAGTTTATTGTATACACAATTCTATACTAAACATTGCTTATGTAGCGTATATTTTTGGCAAATATTTGTCAAATATTAGTTTGAACATTGAAAAGCTATCAAGATAGTGATAAAGTACTTAATAAGAACAAAAGATTTAATGCTAGTCTGCAAGAAGATGGATAATCCTGAGTAATTGATTACTCAGTTTCAGATTTTGCTGATTATTTTATTGATATAAAATCCACTATAGGCTATAAATTTATTTTAGCTGAAAGAGCCATAGTTGGTAAGTGTTGAGAGAGACTCATGGCTGCTATAAAGCTACAACATTAGTGGTATAGCTAAGAAATTTGATTTCACAGCTTATTGTTATCTATTTCATCTCTAAACAACTAAACGTTTATTGATATAACAATTATATTGCATTCTTTTATAGAATAATAAAATACTAGTAGACCTAAATATATTGAGATAAAATATCTCATAGTGAGAAAATTAATAATGAAAGAAAATATTATTATTATATGCATTGGTACAAAAGGCATGGTTACTGGTTTGTTAATCAAGTGACTGATCTATTTAGGTATGAACCATGTTAATGATATGGATGTTTTAAGGCTTTTTTTTGTATTTGGTTAGTAGGAGTGGATTGTATTTGTTGAACTTTCATAAGTTGACTTATTGCATAATTTATCGTAAAACCCATTTTATTTTTTAGGTACATCTATTGATATAATGATCATCATTGTTTTATTGATATCATATTGCTTTTATTTATATGCACATATTATTGATATATGATATGTTATGGTTTTAAAAACTTAAGACTTGGTGTCAATCTTGAGTGTTAGTCATGTATGTTTCTTGGTGACACTATAAAGAAAATCTCAAGATCTTATATCAGAGACATGGTAGGCATTTACAAATGTCATATAAGATTTCTCTAGCTTTAGTTAAAGTGTAAAGTTTTATGAGAAATTATTTGGTGGATCGACGATAAGAATATCACTCACAGGATCACAGTTGACGTGCTATTTTCTTGTCATACTACTGTATCATGATCCTTATTAGTGAAAGTTATTAGCATTTGTAATCATGGTCCTATGTCGTCAATAAGAGGCATAATGATTGCCATGATTCATTATTGGTAGCTTTCATGGAATCGAATTATTTTTTAAGACATTGTATCAGAGGATTAAATTTTTTAAAAATTTGCGGTTACATTAAGTTTAACCGGTCATACCAAGTGTCTTTTTTAAATAAATAAATATATTTAAAACTTGATCAACTATAATTAATGTTGCCTAAGTGAAAGAATGTTAAATTTTTATTATATAGGCTACCATAAATTGTTGCGATTTTAATTTTATAAATTAACTGAACAAATTTTGCTCGACATAGGCTAGATGAGCCAACTATTAATTAAAAGATGATTTATTAGTTTGGACTTGAGCACACCTTTATTAACCAATATGATTGGTATTTTGTGTGAGTATGAAGTTCAATAATAGTGATCCGTGATGGAGAAGATTTATTAGGTTTCATTATAAATAGGCAAGATTTCTTCTTCTTTCCTCATATTTGTAATTTGATTTTTAATCAATACATCTTTTAGGAAAAGAGCAGTGAGTGCTTTCAAATATGTTTACATAAATTAGGATGAAAACATATAGATAATAAAATTTTGTTTTATTAATATTTGATGTCCTAAAATTACTATACGAAATGCTATCTGAAAAATTGAAGGTGACCTGGGTTGGCAGATGGAAGGTTCATGATGCGGCTGAAGCTGCCCAACGGGGTGACGACGAGTGAGCAGACGCGGTTCCTGGCGGGCGTGGTGGCAGGATATGGCCCGGAGGGCTGTGCCGACGTGACCACCCGGCAGAACTGGCAAATCCGCGGCGTCCAGCTCCCGGACGTCGCCACCATTATGGAGGGCCTCGCTGCAGTGGGCCTCACCAGCCTCCAGAGCGGCATGGACAACGTCCGCAACCCCGTCGGCAACCCCCTCGCCGGCATCGACCCCCACGAGATCATCGACACCCGTCCCTTCACCAACCTCCTCTCCGCCTTCGTCACTGCCAACTCCCGCGGCAACCCCGCAGTCACCAACCTGTGAGTAGTCCTCCCATTCTCGCCGTAACCTTCTTCTATTCTTCAACTATATATACTTGTTAAATTAACTGAGTACTGAAGACAACAGCTATGAACACTTGCTCGTGGCCTTCTGCGCTTTAGGAGGTTAATATTAACTGGTGGCTAAATCATTGTTTTACTTCTGACCAGGCCACGGAAATGGAATGTTTGTGTTGTTGGTTCTCACGATCTTTACGAGCATCCTCACATCAATGATCTAGCCTACATGCCCGCCATGAAGAATGGAAGATTTGGTTTCAATCTGCTAGTGGGTGGCTTCTTTAGCCCCAAGCGATGTGCAGAGGCGGTGCCCCTTGATGCTTGGGTCCCAGCTGACGACGTGGTTCCTGTGTGCAAAGCCGTTCTCGAGGCTTACAGAGACCTCGGCAACAGAGGGAATCGACAGAAGACGCGAATGATGTGGCTCATTGATGAACTGGTGAGTTCTGTTCTTCCTCTCTATTATGCAACTTGTGTGTTCGGATGGCTCGATCTGGGTCCATAAGAACTCGAGTAATAGCAATGATTCGTGTCTATATTTGAACTTGAAATCTTCCAGGGGATAGAAGTATTCAGGTCTGAGGTCGAGGGGAGGATGCCGACACAAGAACTGGAGCGGGCATCAGAAGAGGATCTAGTGCAGAAGCAATGGGAAAGGAGGGACTATCTTGGAGTCCATCCACAGAAGCAAGCAGGTCTCTCCTTTGTGGGTCTTCACATCCCAGTAGGCAGGGTCCAGGCATCGGACATGTTCGAGCTCGCCCGGCTGGCAGACGAGTATGGTTCCGGCGAGCTCCGCCTGACCGTTGAGCAAAACATCATCATCCCCAATGTCAAGGACTCGGGAGTCGAGGCATTGCTCAACGAGCCACTGCTAAAGAAGTTTTCCCCGGAGCCTTCCCTTCTGATGAAAGGATTGGTGGCGTGCACAGGCAACCAGTTCTGTGGGCAGGCCATCATTGAGACGAAGGCGAGGGCTGTGAAGGTGACCGAGGAGGTGGAGAAGAGGGTGTCCCTAGGACGGACTATTAGAATGCATTGGACCGGTTGCCCGAACAGCTGTGGGCAGGTGCAGGTGGCCGACATTGGCTTCATGGGGTGCTTGACAAAGGATGCAGAAGGGAAAGTGTGTGAAGGGGTGGATGTCTACTTAGGTGGGAGAATTGGGAGTGACTCACATCTAGGGGATTTGTACAAGAAAAAGGTGCCCTGCAAGGACTTGGTGCCTTTGGTTGTAGACATTCTGGTTGAGCACTTCGGGGCAGTCCCCAGGGTAAGGGAAGAAGATGAAGAAGAGCTTGGTGGAAACTGATGTTGAGCAGCTACCATGCCATTTCATGTTCTCCCATGAGGAAATAGATCATTGTAAAGATGAAATGTTTCCTATTAAACACATTTACGGGAGGTCTTTCTGCCATTTAGAATGGTATGTTTCACTTATTCTACGTCATAACTTTTTGTAGGAAAAGTTTTATGCAGTGCTTTTGTTGCAGTGCTTTTGTTCGGCCCTTCACCTCATAAAATGCTGTCTGGGTTAAACGTTAGATTGTATCTGTTCCAAAAAAAAAACGTTAGATTGTATCATTCTGGCTGTTACGTTCCATGTCAAGGCTTTTCTAGGTGCAGCAGCTGGTTTGTAAATGGTGATTGAACCCAAAGTTACCAGATGAATTTTTTTCCCAAAATCTTCAGTGCCGCAAGAAATGTCATCCACTTGTTTATTATGTAGGAGATTACTGCAGGCCACAACTTTATATATAGAACTGGGGATTTTTCCATTTGTATATTTGGTTGCAAATTCACACTATCAAGTACCAAGTCACTGGTAATTTAACCCTCTGTTGCCGTCGGGATCCGTCCTCCGACTTGGGCGCGATCGATCTCCAGGAGAGGGGTGCGGTGGACCTGCAAAAAAGGAAGCCCACACGCGGAGGGACGCTGGGGGTGGTCCTCCGCGGAAGGCCCTCCGACGCTCAAGTCAGTGAGGAAGGAATTGGCGATCAACCAGACAATGGGGAGGTGGATCTCTCCAGGAGACCTCTCCAGGGGCGGCCAATCGGAAGCTCTAGGAGGGGCAGAGCACCGACGAGCTGCCGGGAGAGAGGTGCGAGCCCAGAGTTTTGTGTGCGTCAAGAGTCGCGTACCTGAGAGAATCTGATACTTATAGACTGTCATCTGGATCTTGAGCGTCTTCTGGAAGGTTCAGAGGTTGTTACGATACGGAGGCGGACAGAATCAGGCCATTGTGGGGCCGTTAGGCTCCGTACTCGTTTGTTAAGGGATCGACGGCCGGAGAGCTCCTCGACGCCTCGGGATCTGGTCAGGTAGGCGTGGGGCAGTTACAATAGGCTCTAGGCCACGTCCCGACATGATTCTTTGTCCAGGATGCCGTTCGGGTAGGCCTGGGCTCTTCCGCGCCAAGTTCCGCGGAGGTGGGTGTTAGGCTACGGATCGCTTGATGAAACCAAGCCATAGAGGAGACCGAGTTACAGGGGCCCGGGAGGGGCCGAGCTATGGAAGCCCGGAAGGGGCCGAGCTATGGAAGCCCGGAGGGAGCCGAGCTGTGGAAGCCCGGAAGGGGCCGAGCTATGGAAGCCCGGAGGGGACCGAGCTATGGAAGCCCGGAGGGAGCCGAGCTGTGGAAGCCCGGCAGGGGCCGAGCTATGGAAGCCCGGAGGGGACCGAGCTATGGAAGCCCGGAGGGAGCCGAGCTGTGGAAGCCCGGAAGGGGCCGAGCTATGGAAGCCCGGAGGGGACCGAGCTGTGGAAGCCCGGCAGGGGCCGAGCTATGGAAGCCCGGAGGGAGCCGAGCTGTGGAAGCCCGGAGGGGACCGAGCTATGGAAGCCCGGAGGTATCGAAGGGAGGAGGTTAGCCTTAACCGCCTCGCACGGATATTAACGCAATGGTGATTTTACCTCTCAACACATGTCCTCCACTCCCTAGTCCGAAGCATAGGTTCGGGCGTAGGGAGTACAAGTTCGAATGGCGCACCACGGATGGGACGTCTTGGCCTAGCCAGCTCGCGCAATGATGCCCTAATTAATGCGACAGGGTCATCTCAGCCTTCGGGGCTAAGGCTCCTCCGCGAGCGGCGGTTAGGATTGCGCCACACTTCGAATTCCGATCGATCGGGTGGTTGTCGAGGTGATTTCGGACGCCTAGGATGGGATGCCCCGCCTCTTCGGGGCGGCTTCCTTGGCGGAGAAGCGAAATGACGGCCGCATGGTGTATATATATACATATTGTGCATGCGCGCTTGGCGTCTTTTCATTTTGCTTCCAAAAGGGGTCTGGCCTTCATCCTCTTCGACGTTTATTGTTCTTGTTTGGTACCCCTTTTAATGGCGATGAGCCCCGATGATGTGGCCTCCGAGGTTGTTGCCGAGGACCTGGGGAGGATTCATCAGCGATATGGCCTGCCCTTGGACGTCGTCCTACGGGTGCCGGAGCCCAATGATAGAGTCACCCGGGACTTGGAGTCCGGGGTCTTCATCTACGAGGATAGTCTGAAGGCAGGCCTTCGTTTTCCTCTCCATCCCCTTGTGAAGGAGATTATGATCCACTACAACATCTGCCCATCAATGGTGGCTCCCAACAGTTGGCGGAACATCATCGGATTCATCTCGATGTGCCACCAGATTTGGATCGTGGCCACCCTCCCCCTTTTCCGCACCTGCTACCACCTGACTCCCGGGAGGAAATCGGAGTGGCCCTACATCGGGCCCCGGAGATCCTTCAACGTTATCGCGGATAAGCCCTCTTCCATCAAGGGGTGGAAGAGTCGATTTGTTATCGCGGAGGGGAACGTCGGTTCCGACTTTCCTCGGCGATGGGGGATCGTTGCAAGGGATGCAGAGACGCATCCGGCTCTGTCGGCGCAGGAGGAGAAGGACTTGGACGTCCTTCGTAATGGTCAGGTGTTTTCGGCAAATGACCTGCTATCGGAGGGGGCCCTCTTCGCAGCTGGGCTCAGCCCCCTGGACCCGCAAGGTGAGTCCCTTTCGTGCCGTGTATCTTTTTTGATCAGTGTGCTTGATTCTGAGTATGTGTGCTCTATTCTAATAGCCGCAAGGTCGGCGTTGTCGAGCCTCTCCAAGAGAAAGAGAGGGAAGCGCCCAGGGGAAGGCAGCGGCGTGGACAGCGGCCGGCCCGAAAAAAGGGCTCATACATCCGCAAGGAGCCCGCCGGGCGCTGGAGCAGTCGCTACAGAGGCGCCGGGGGCGAAAGAGGATCCGGGGAGGGCGGTTATTGCGCCCGACCCTTTCGTGTTGGAGATTTCAGATAGCTCGGACGAAGCTCCGTCGACTCGCCAGACCGCATTCCCCCTGAAGGAGGAAACGGCGGCGGATCCGACGGAGGCGGCCATCCCCGAGGGGGCCATTGTCCCTGCGGGATCACCACCGGCCCCAGCAGGAGAGGGGGAGGAGACGATCGTAGCTGGAGAGGTTCAGGGAGAACTCTCCCTCGGTCCCGTTGCAGAGGGGTCCGAAAGTAGTGGGGCGGGCCAGACCGAGACTTCAGGGGGGCCTGCGGAGGAGACGCAAGTGGTGGAACAGGCCGGGATCTCGGAGGGTCCGGCGGTGGAGACACAAATGGTGGTCATCGAGGAAGGGGTGTCGAAGGAGGGGACGCAGCAAGGCGGGAGCCCCGTATTGAGGGCTTCTTCGAGAAAGGCTTTGGGGAAGCTGGCTCTTGGGCTAGCCGAATTATCTGAGAAAACCCAAGCCAGGGCCTTGACAGAGGAGGCTGGGGCGTTGAAGGCCTCTCAGGCGGAGGGCGCCCAGGCCGGTCCCTCAGGCGGGGTTGGCCCATCCGGCAGTTTGGACGCTAGTATTGAGGAGGCGTTCTCTGCCATGATAAGGTCGGCCCTGTATCCGGGTGCAGATCCTTCGGCGGACAAGTTCGCCGACCTGGGGTTGGTCGATGCTGCATTCGGGCAGCAAGGCGTGGCAGAAAGTATCCACCTTCTTCCCGACATTGATAACACAACCTTGATGAGGATGACCCGGGCTTATGCCTCGCGGGTGAGTTACTCCTCTTGTATGATAGATGTTTCTCGATCGACCCCACCGTGCGCTCTTATTCAATTTTTGCCTTCGCAGAGCGTTTTGCTTTCCCGGGCGATTTGCTGGCGCTTGAGTTTGGCGACGGGGGCCAGTGTCCAGGCTCGGAGGGAGAATGTCGAGCTCCAATCGCGGCTGAAGGTGTCTGAGCAGTTCGAAGAGCTCATGGACACGATGGATAGGAACTTGAAGGGGGCAAGGGTGGCACATCAGGCCGCCGTGGACGAGGTGTCCAAACAGAAGCGCAAAGTAAAGGAGCTGCAGGGACTCCTGGCGAAGAGCGACGACGCGTGCCTGGAGCTGGCCAGGATTGAATCAAAACACTCCGCAGAGGTGGCGGCGATGCGGCGGGAACACGGCTAAAGTATGAGTCGGCTGGGAAGAGAGGCCGACGATGAAAGAAGACGTTTGGGAAGGATGCTCGGCGAAGTGGAGGAGCGACTGAAGCTCCGCGATAGCGAGATTGCCCATTTGAAAGAGGGCGCTAAGTGGGACCAGGGAACGATAGCTCGGGTGAGCGACGAATTATCCCAAGCCCGGAGGGATATCGAGGCCAGACAGCTGAAGATCAGCTCTCTGCAGGAGAGGGTCGAGCTGGTACGGGCTGACAGGTCGAGAGCCAGGAGCGAGGCAGAAGAGATGGCCAAAAGGTTGGCCGAGCGAGAGGTGGAGGTACGCTCTTATTTTTCCCCTTTTTGTTTTTACTACTGGGTTCTCGTAGTGCCGATTTGATTTTGGATTTTTCGGATGGCGAAGATGGAGTCGGAGGTTCGGGCTCTTCAAGGTGAGTTGTGTCCGCTCGCAGTAGGAGTTCGGAGCTCGAGACGCGGGTTAGCGAGCTCGAGGAGCAAAACGTTGTCCTGAAGGCCCAGGTGATTGAGGCTGAAAAATAGGCGGCGGAGGCCAAGACGCAGCATGCCATACTCAGGGGGAGGCAAGACGCTATTAGCGTTGACGCCTTCCATCATGGGAAGGAGGAGTGCAAACAGCTGATCCTCAGTGAGCACCCGGAATGGGACCTTTCTTTTCTGAGCGCTGAAGATCCCGATGATGGCGAGTCTGAAGAGGAGGACGAAGACGAATATGTCGACGTTTCTGACGCCGAACTTGGTGCCGCCCCTGGTCCCAGCGAAGTTGCAGTTTCCGAGGGACGGTCGCACACTGCCGCGGAGGGGGTACAAATGTCAGAGAAGGGCGAGTCTAGCCGCACTTCTATAGGTGCCACTGAGGGTTCCCCCAAAGCTGGTGTCACCCCCGATCCTTAGGAGCCATTCATGTACTTCATCCCTTAAACATTTATTCAACGCTTCATAGTGAAAAAATTTCCTGTTTCCACTTGAGCGTTTTTCTTGCGTGACTTCGCTGTTGCTTAGCCTTGCCTCGATCGGCTTGTGGCTCCCGATGGTCTTGGGTCATCTCTATTTCGAGATTGGGAAATGTATCGGCTTGTACCAATGGGTGAAGCAGATCGGTTAAGACCGACGAGCACAGTTGGTCGGCTTGGGCCGACAGACAAGATGGGTCGGCAAGGGCCGAAAGACGAAATAGGTCGGCTGGGGCCGACAGATGAAATAGGTGCCTGGGGCCGACAGACAAGATAGATCGGCTGGGGCCGACAGACAAAATAGGTCGGCTGGGGCCGACAGACAAAATAGGTCGGCTGGGGCCGACGGATAAAATAGGTCGGCTGGGGCCGATGGATAAAATAGGTTTTCGCGCTTCCTGCCATCCTGCCAGCGCCCTGCTGTCCCACAGGCAATTCGGTTTTTACTTTACTAGAAGAGGTGATACGGCACAGTGTGGGGCATAAAGCTGCATCAGAGCTTTCCGGAAGGTGCTCTTTTCCCATGCAGGCTACGTCGTCGCGACGCGCACGCAACCATCTACTATTGGACAGTACTTTTTCAAAGGACGATTTTCTAAGCCCGCCAGTTTTTGAAGCATCAGCGGACGATTTCCTGCATTTACTGGCCATGATTCGGGATTAGGAGGGGATCTTCGTACACATCCTGGTTCAGGTGGTGGGTTTGGCGCGCAGTGGGGCGCCAATCTTGAGAGACCACGTGGAGGTACTGCTCGGAAGTTTAAATCTCGGGACGCGCAGTCTGGGTAGCTTTCCCGGTCCATTTCCGCCTATAAAAAAGGAAAAAGGGGGTCTCATCTGGTTATCCCCAAAGCTTCTTTCTCGTTAGAGCTTCCATCATGCTCATTTCTCTGTTGTTGCAAGTGAGAGGATCAGGCCTTCCTTTTCTAGGCTCCTTGCCGCCGGATAGCTGGGGCGACCGGGGAGTAGCTGGAGGATGGTTCGTCCTTAGGGGATGAGCCTCGGAGATCATATGGAGAGCACAAGGAGGGCACAGAGATCATATGGAAAGCGCACATATGCGCTTCCGGTGTGATCTCTGTGGTTCCCCTTCGGGGACGCAGGGTAGGAAGTGCATGCGGGCCTCCCATGGATTGTGTGAATTTCGCCTCCTTCCCTGGTTCGGATTCCCGGGCACAGCCGCCTGAGGAATCTTTCGCCACCTGGGAAAGGGGGTGAAAGAGCCTTGCCCGCCGACTCCTTGTCTTTGAGACTTGGCAAGGCGTGGTGGTGCGCACCCGATTTGGGAGAGCATTCCGACGCCGGGGTCCGCTGGCCTCCTGCCTGCTCGTCGAGGGGCTCCTCAGTTGGGTGGTCTGGGATGGCCATCCAGATATCTCGGTTGGGTTACCGAGATATCGCTGAAGCCAGTCGCAACTATTGGTCCATGTCGACGGGCAATTATCGGCCCTAACCGACTGGGACGCGATCACGACTGTTCAGTTGCCCGAGCTTTGTATTCGCCTTTTTTTTATGCATTTCAATGTTCTTGTAAGGCCCGTGAGGCATTTGTAACTGATCTTGATTGGCAATAAAGAGAGTTATTTTCTGTTTCTCAATCCTTGTCTTTTCTGTGCCGAGCTTGCTATTATTATTGTTTGTGGGGTGCCAAAAGCGATCCGCTCGTCCTTAGACGAGGGTCTTATGCCGCCCGAACCAGTTGAGGTTCGCGTGCGGCGGTGCAGAGATCGTTCGGCGAGATATGCTCCTTGCTTAGGTTAGGAGTTTGACATTTTCGTGTTTCGCCTTTATCGGAGCTCGGAGTAGCGTGAGTCGGCTGTGGCCAAAGTACGGGGAGTCTGTACCTTCTTCCGTCATGGTTCGGGGAACCTGTCGCCCGAGTTAGCCAAGTTTCGAAGGTATTTGCCTCGGCCTTGCCAAGGTCCGGAGATTTACCCACTCGGCCCTGCCGAGGTTTGGGGAACTTGACGACCAGTCCGAACGAGGCTCGGAGGATGGATCACTTGGCCCTGCCGAGGTTCGGGGATTTAGTCACTCGGCCCAGCCGAGGTTCGGAGAACACTTCACCTGACCTTGCCAAGGTTCGGAGAATTTTGTAGCTCGGCCCTGCCGAGATTCGGAGGTTTGGTAGCTTGACCCTGCCGAGGTTCGGAGAATTTCGTAGCTCGGCCCTGCCGAGATTTGGAGGTTTGGTAGCTCGGCCCTGCCGAGGTTCAGAGAATTTCGTAGCTCGGCCCCGCCGAGGTTCGGAGAACATTTGACTTGGCCCTGCCAAGGTTCGGAGAATTTTGTAGCTCGGCCCCGCCGAGGTTCGGAGAACATTTGACTTGGCCCTGCCAAGGTTCGGAGAATTGGTCATTGAAGGGAGCGACCCAACTGTAAATGCTGGCCGCAGCGTTAGGCCTACGTGGCGTTTGGTGAGGGGCGCCAAGGCGGAGCAAGCGGTATGCGCCTATTGGTGATGCCACTCCTCCCGAGGGGGCAAGCTATTGGCCGAATGCCGGACGTCCACGTTTTCCGAGAAAAGGGGGTGGTATTAAGCGGCTCGGGGAAGCGCCGAATGTATTTAATGCGAGGGGCGACAGATTGGAAAGTGTTCGCCTGGGGAACTCCCGAACAATCTGCTCGCGCTTATCGATCCTGCTTGGGATGGAGCGTGATACCTCGGATTCAGTATTGAATCGGCGACGCGTGGCGAGTTCTTACGGGTCGGCAATTACAGCGCGACTGGTAGAAATATCCCTCTGGCGAGTATAAATACGATCGAGGGGCGTTGCTTTTGACCATTCCTTGTTTTAAGCTCAAAAGAGAATGGCCTCTCCAGCGCGATCATCAAGTGAGTCGCATTCCTCACTTGACAGCCCGCCGCGCTCGGAGGGGAGGTGCACCTCTGTTACGGTTGACGGTCTGAGCCTGGCATCAGCCTTCGCGAGCAATGAGCAGCTTGCGAGGACTGCCGAAGAATTCTTGGACGCGTCGGTCAGGGAGGCGGAGGCCTCACGCCGGTTGATAGACCGGCAGGGGGAGGAGATTATGTCCTTCGTCAGCAGGTGGCTGACCTGACGGAGCGCCTGGAGGAGCTGCTGGCCTCCGGGAGTGACTCTGAATTATGACCCGGGGTCCTCCTTCTTGTTTTCATCTTTCACTACCCCTCTGTGATCCCTCCCTTTTTTATAAATGAAAGATGGATCTTACTTTGAAGTCCCTTTCTTTAAGGGTTTATGGCCTTGATCCGTGTAACGAATCAGGCAGTTGGCGCGGCCCCATCGTTTTTTGCGCGCTGATATAGGCTCTTTGAACGACGGGTTATAGGGGTGTCGCCCAAAAGATTTTCAGTAGCAGAGAGGGAAGTCGTTTAGCTCTGCTCGGGGCCTTTGGCCGATGACGTGGGGCTCGATGGCCTTAAGAGGGGTTTTGCCAATGGTGGCTTCCACGGTTTTCGTTTAACGCGCTCGTTTTTAAACCGGGCGAAGTCCTTCGGGGACTATTTGGGGGCCGTTCGGCTTTGGTCGAGGCCTGTACGCTTAGGCTTTTTCGCCGGGGTTTTAGCCCGAGTGACTTTTACCTGGCCTTGCCATGGCTCGGGGGATTCATCGCTCGGCCCCGCCGAGGTTCGGAGAAATATTTTACTTGGCCTGCCAAGGTTCGGAGATTTGTTGCTCGGCCCTGCTGAGGTTCGGAGAAATATTTTACTTGGCCCTGCCAAGGTTCGGAGATTTGTTGCTCGGCCCTGCCGAGGTTCGGAGAAATATTTTACTTGGCCCTGCCAAGGTTCGGAGATTTGTTGCTCGGCCCTGCCGAGGTTTGGAGAAATATTTTACTTAGCCCTGCCAAGGTTCGGAGATTTGTTGCTCGGCCCTGCCGAGGTTCGGAGAAATATTTTACTTGGCCCTGCCAAGGTTCGGAGATTTGTTGCTCGGCCCTGCCGAGGTTCGGAGAAATATTTTACTTGGCCCTGCCAAGGTTCGGAGATTTTGTTTTACTTGGCCCTGCCAAGGTTCGGAGATTCCTGTTCAAACAGACAGCTCGGTTGTGCCGAGGATTGGTAAGCAGTATCTGTCTCTTTTTGCAATTTATAGCAATATAGTGCATAATGACTCACGCAACAGGTTTTGAGGAAACAGCTAAGCAGGAATATGCAATGAGGTATATGGGGATTGTTTGGAGAGGACATACCCTATTGATAATATTTACGAAGGTTGTCCGCGTTCCAAGTTCGGGGAATGGACTTCCCATCCAGATCCTGCAGCTTATAGGTTCCTGGTCCAATAATCTCTGTTATTTGATATGGGCCCTCCCAGTTTGGCGCCAGTTTGCCTTGCTCCAGCGGTTTGGATACAGAAGCTTTTCGGAGGACAAGATCGCCGGGTAGGAAGGCTTTCCCCTTGACCCGGGAGGCATGGTACCGAGCTACCCGCTGTTGGTAAGCAGCCGTCCTAATTCGGGCCTTTTCTCTGACTTCTTCTACCAAGTCGAGGTTGGTGCGGAGTTGCTCGTCGCTGGCTTCCTCCGAATAATTCTCCACTCGCAATGATGGGAGGCCTATTTCCACAGGGATGACAGCCTCTGTGCCAAAAGCCATTCGGAATGGAGTCTCACCGGTCGGGATTCTCGGGGTAGTTCGGTAGGCCCACAAGACATGATGTAGCTCGTCGGCCCATCTGCCTCGGGCTCTGGAGAGGCGAGCTTTAATTCCCTGAAGGAGGGTCCTGTTGGTTACCTCGGCCGCTCCGTTGGCTTGTGGGTGCCCGACCGAGGTAAGGTGGTGGCAGATTCCGTGCTCCTCACAGAATTGGCGGAATTTGGAGTTGTCAAACTGCTTACCGTTATCGGTGATTATAGTGTGAGGGAGACCAAATCGGCAAATGATGGATCTCCAAACAAAGTCCCTGGCTCGCGCCTCGGTGATCTGCGCGACTGCTTCCACTTCGACCCATTTGGTGAAGTAGTCAATGGCGACAAATAAGAACTTCCGCTATCCCGTCGCAAGTGGGAATGGACCAAGGATGTCCATCCCCCACTTGGCAAAGGGCCAAGCGGAGGATATAGAGACTAGCTCGGCGGAAGGGAGTCTTTGGATGTTTGCGTGTCTCTGGCAGGAGTCACAGGCTCGGACTAAATCGTCCGCGTCTCTTTGCATGGTCGGCCAGTAGTAGCCCTGCCGCAGTACCTTGTGACATAGGGATCGGCTTCCCAAATGATTGCCGCAAATCCCTTCATGCACCTCACGTAGAGCATAATCTGCTTCGGATGGGCGAAGGCATCTAAGCAGCGGCATGGAGAAAGACCGCTTGTAAAGTTGGTTGTCAATTACTACATAATGGGTGGCCTGCAGCCTCAGCTTCCTAGCCTCTCTTCGGTCGGGCGGAAGCGACCCTTCTTTGAGGTATCTGAGGATAGGATCGAACCAGGATGGTTCGGCTTCGACTTGCATCACTCGGTCGGCTTCCATGATGCTCGGCTTTTCCAGGGTCTCCAGGTGGAATTTTTGCTCGGTATCCATTGATTCCGTGGTTGCCAGTCGGGAGAGTAGGTCGGCACGGGCATTCTTAGATCTGGGGATCTGAATAATTTCAAATTCAGAAAAATGAGGAAGCAAGTTACGCACCTCCTGGAGATACCGAACCATATTTGGCTCCCGAGCTTCAAACTCTCCCCGAACATGGCCGGCCACCAACTGAGAGTCGGTGAAGGCGCTGAGCTTTTCCACCTTAAGGTTGCGAGCGATCCTGAGGCCGGCTAGCAGGGCTTCATACTCGGCTTCATTGTTGGAAGCCGGGAAGGAGAACCGGACGCCATACTCGAAAGCCATCCCCTCGGGACTAGTAAGAACCAGACCCGCACCGGAGTGATGGGCGTTGGACGACCCATCGACGTGGAGGAGCCACCGGGCTCTGGACTTTGGCTCTTCAGGGGAGTCTGGGGCAGAACCGTCCTCTGGGATGGTACACTCAAGGAGAAAGTCGGCCAGCACTTGGGCTTTGATGGCAGGCGAGGCTGAAAATGTATGTCGTGCTCGCTTAGCTCGACGGCCCATTTGGTCATTCTCCCCGATGTTTTCGGACGGTGGACCACTGCCTTGATGGGTTGGTCAGTCAGGACTGTCACGGAATGTGCTTGGAAATACGGTCGTAGCTTTCGGACTGAGGCCAACACCATCTTTTCAATCCTGCTGTACCTCATCTCCGCATCGCGGAGCAGCCTACTCACATAGTAGATTGGCTTCTGGACTTTGCCCTCTTCTTTGACCAGCACCGAACAAACTGCGCCCTCCGAAACGGCTAAGTACAGAAACAGGGTCTCCCCTGGGGCTGGGCTACTGAGAAGTGGGGGAGAGCCGAGGTACTTTTTCAGATCTTGAAATGACTTCTGGCACTCGGAAGTCCACTGGAAGTTTTTGGCCGATCGGAGAGTTTTGAAAAAGGGGAGGCATCTCTCGGCCGACCACGCCACAAAGCGGTTAAGGGCCGCTATCCTTCCGGTTAGGCGCTGGACCTCTTTCACAGATGCAGGGGGCGCCATTTGTTGGAGAGCTCGAATCTTCTGGGGTTAGCTTCGATACCTCGCTGGGAGACCATGAAGCCGAGGAACTTCCCCGAGTTGACGCCGAAGGCGCACTTGGTCGGATTGAGTTTCATCCCATATTTGCGCAATGTTGCAAAGCTTTCTGCGAGGTCCTCAACATGTCGTGGCGCTTCCCTGCTTTTGACCAGCATGTCGTCCACGTATACCTCTATGTTCCGGCCGATTTGCTCTTTGAACACCTTGTTGACCAGCCGCTGGTAGGTCGCCCCTGCATTTTTAAGACCGAAAGGCATAACACGGTAACAATAGGTACCTCGGTCGGTTATGAAGGCGGTCTTTTCTTCATCTTCGGGGGCCATCCGGATCTGATTGTAGCCCGAATATGCATCCATGAATGACAGCATTTGGTGGCCTGAGGTGGCGTCCACGAGCTGATCGATCCGAGGGAGGGGGAAGCTATCCTTCGGGCAGGCTTTGTTGAGGTCGGTGAAGTCGATGCAGATCCTCCATTTGCCGTTCGACTTTTTCACCATAACGACATTCGACAGCCAGCTTGGGTAATTCACCTCTCGAACAAAATTGGCTTTGATGAGTTTGTCGACCTCCTCTTCGATGGCTTTTTGCCGTTCTGGGGCGAAGCTTCTCTTTTCTGCTTAACAGGCCTGTGCATCTCGTCCACATTGAGACGATGGACGAGGACCTCGGGGTTAATCCCTGGCATGTCGGAGGCAGCCAAGGCGAAGATGTCCGCGTTGCTTTGGAGGAATCTGATCAGCCCGCGACGAGGCTCTCCTTTGAGCAGCGACCCGATCTTTATGGTTCGGTCGAGCCGAGCTTCGTCTAGCGGTACTTCTTCCAGCTCTTCCGCCGGTTCTTCCCGCTGTTCGGCGAAATCCTCGCGAGCGTCCAGCCTGTCAACCTCGGGAATTCTGGACTGAAGGCTGACGAAACATTGCCGAGCCATGGCCTGACTTCCCCGAACCACTCCGATTCCTCGCTCGGTGGGGAACTTCATAGACAGATGTGGGATAGAGACAACTGCCTTAAGGGACATCAAGCTGGGCCTGCCAAATATGGCGTTATATGGGGACCTGAGGTCGGTCACTAGGAAGTCGGTCTGTACAATGGTCATGAGGGGCCAGGTTCCCACGCGGACCGTCAGGGTGACGATTCCTTCCGGGATGATGACGTCGCCGGTGAATCCCATCAGGGTGGAATCTACGGCTCGAAGGTTTTCCATGAGCAATTTCATCCTGGCAAACACACCGAGGTACAAAATGTTTACCGAACTTCCACTATCGACGAGGATTCGGCTTACATCATAATTGTTCAAGTTAAGGGATACAACAAGTGCGTCATCGTGGGGGAGCTGTATCCCAAGAAGATCATCATCAGAAAAGGAAAGTTTGCCCGTGCGTGCCCTCTTTGGCACCGGCGCATCATCGTCGCCCCTGGAGCTCGATCCGCCGGCCTCCTCAATCATGTTGATACGACCAACCACAGGTGATTTGGTGGAGGAGGGAGTTGTGGGAGCTCGGGCTGACGATCACCTCCTTGTTGCTGCGGCTCGGGCGCCCTCCTGAATTGGTCCAGCCGTCCCCGCCGGATCAGTCTCTCGATTTCGTTCTTCAGCTGCCAGCACTCCTCAGTGTCGTGACCGGGCTCCCTATGGTAGCGGCAGTACTTGGCAGGATCTCTCCGGGTCGGGTTCCCTCGGAGAGGCACTGATCGGGGAAGCTGGCGCTCTATCTCCATGAGGATTTACGCTCGAGGCACAGTCAACGGAGTGTAGCGATCGAACCGCCTGGGGGGACTCCAGGAGCAATTCCTTGGCGGCAGTGGAGGGACTCTTTGGCGGTGAGGCGGACTTGGCCGACGGATGGGACGGTGTCTGTCGAGGAGTTTAGGCTCCTTCTTCTTGGCTTGCTCAACGTGGGCAACCCTCCGCGACTCCTCGACCCTAGCGTACTTGTCCGCAAGGGCCATCATATCAGAGAGACATGGGGGGTAGCTGACCTCCATAGCCAGATAGAAGTCGCTTTCCTTTGAGACACCCCCCGCCAGGGCGGACATAGCCACCTCATGATTAAGGTGGTCCACCTCTAACATGGCCTTATTAAAGCGGCCAAGGTAGTTCCTCAAGGACTCCCCCTCTCTTTGCTTGACTTCGGAGAGGGAGTCAGATCTCCGCCGGTGGCGGCGGCTGCTGACGAACTGGCCAATAAAAAGGTGACTCAGCTCGTCAAATGAATCGATGGAACCTGGTTTCAAGGCGTTGAACCAGGTTCGGGCGGATCCCCTGAGGGTGGATGGAAAGGCGCGGCAGAGAACCGCATCGGATGCTCCGTGAAACATCATTATCGACCGGAAGCTACTGAGATGGTCATCTGGATCAGTGGAGCCGTGGTAGGGTTCGACGGCTGGCAGCTTAACATAGGAGGGAATCACTTCCTCCATGATCCCCTTAGAGAAAGGGATACCCAGCTCCGCCTTGGGCTGGGGCAGATGGGTCTGCTTGGCGGCGTCCAGCTCCTGGCGCATCTCCTGGATCTGGCGGCGGATCTCCTCCTCGCCAGCGAGAGGAGCAGCTGGGCGCGAGAACCGCAAGGATGGCGTCGAATCATGGTGAGACGTCGCCGGGGAGAGGGAGCGGGTTCACCGAGATCTGAGAGGATCTCGATCATGACCGCCTCGCGGGATTGGTTTGCCCCCTCTGGGCCGATATGGAGGATCCGCGAAACCACGGATCAGAGGAGGAGGCCGTCGGCAAAGAAGGAATCGCCGTCTCCTTCTGAGGATGCGGAGCAGGAGGAGCTGCAAGGCGCTCCTGGACCAGGTGGGTAAGAGCCTGGACTTGCTGGACCAACGTAGCAAACTGGTCCTGGGTCACCGGAATGGCAGGCGGCGACGGAGTCTCGACAGGTGGGGGTTGTGGCGCTGTGGCACCAGTCGGATCAGGCCTCTGGGAGGCGACCTGATCTTGGGAATCAGAGGTTGCTCTCTTTCGGTTGGCCATCAGAGAGGTTCTTCTCCGGATCGGGATCCTTGTCTCCTTTCTTCAAGTTTTAACGGGACTTGAGGCCCTTCCTCTAGCGCCAATCTGTTGCCGCTGGGATCCGTCCTCCGACTCGGGCGCGGTCGATCTCCAGGGAGAGGGGTGCGGCAGACCTGCAAAAAAGGAAGCCCACACGCGGAGGGACGCTGGGGGTGGTCCTCCACGGAAGGCCCTCCGACGCTCAAGTCAGTGAGGAAGGAATCGGCAATCAACCAGACAATGGGGAGGTGGATCTCTCCGGGAGACCTCTCCAGGGGGCGGCCAATCGGAAGCTCTAGGAGGGGCAGAGCACCGACGAGCTGCCGGGAGAGAGGTGCAAGCCCAGAGTTTTGTGTGCGTCAAGAGTGCGTACCTGAGAGAATCTGAGAATCTGATACTTATAGACTGTCATCTAGATCTTGAGCGTCTTCTGGAAGGTTCAGAGGTTGTTATGATACGGAGGCGGACAGAATCAGGCCATTGTGGGGCCGTTAGGCTCCGTACTCGTTTGTTAAGGGATCGACGGCCGGGAGAGCTCCTCGACGCCTCGAGATCTGGTCAGGTAGGCGTGGGGCGGTTACAATAGGCTCTAGGCCACGTCCCGACATGATTCTTTGTCCAGGATGCCGTTCGGGTAGGCCTGGGCTCTCCCGCGCCAAGTTTCGCGGAGGTGGGTGTTAGGCTACGGATCGCTTGATGAAACCAAGCCATAGAGGAGACCGAGTTACAGGGGCCCGGAGGGGCCGAGCTATGGAAGCCCGGAAGGGGCCGAGCTATGGAAGCCCGGAGGGGCCGAGCTATGGAAGCCCGGAGGGAGCCGAGCTGTGGAAGCCCGGAGGGGACCGAGCTATGGAAGCCCGGAGGGAGCCGAGCTGTGGAAGCCCGACAGGGGCCAAGCTATGGAAGCCCGGAGGGGACCGAGCTATGGAAGCCCGAAGGGAGCCGAGCTGTGGAAGCCCGGAAGGGACCGAGCTATGAAGCCCAGAGGGGACCGAGCTGTGGAAGCCCGGCAGGGGCCGAGCTATGGAAGCCCGGAGGGAGCTGAGCTGTGAAAGCCCGGAGGGGACCGAGCTATGGAAGCCCAGAGGGGACCGAGCTATGGAAGCCCGGAGGAATCGAAGGGAGGAGGTTAGCCTTAACCGCCTCGCATGGATATTAACGCAATGGTGATTTTACCCCTCAACACCCTCCTCCGGCAAAACCAATTGAGTTTCTACCGCATTTCAGAACATATTTTACTGACAGGATGAGAATTGGTTTTATTAAATCTGCAAAGAAGCACTAAGAACTTAAATTTACATGACACTTCTTGATGTGGCTGATCCAGCGCCATCAAGGTTAATGGTAAGAGAGATTGACAGAACTCTGCCTCGGCTTCCGGGACACCCTCGGCCTCCGAGGCACCGTCGGCCTCGAATTTCATCCTTGGCCTCGAGCTTTAGCCTCAGAGACATTCTTGAGCTTTAACCTCTGAGACACCCTCGGACTTTAGTCTCCGAGACATTCTCGGGCTTTAGCCTCCGAGGCATCCTCAGGCTTTAGCCTCCGAGGCACCCTCGGGCTCCGAGGCACCTTCTGCCTCGAGCTTCATCCTCAGCCTCGGGCTTTAGCCTTCGAGGCACCTATGGACTAGGGCTCCCATTATGATCTGGCATCCGGGACCGGTAGCCTATAGCCTCGAGCCACTTGGCACGCCCACGTGGCCATGCCTCATAACAGCGTATGGCTCACCACCTGCCTGTAACAACACGTGGCCATACTCCATAATGACGTATGGACCACCATTCACCCGTAACAGTGTGTGGCCATACCCCGTTACAGCGTATGGTCCACCACTCGCTTGTGGCTGCATCTAGCCATATCCTATAACAGCACGCACTTGGTGCAACCATAGCCCCCAGACACCTGTAATGTCGTACTGGCAGGTGGCATGTGAGACGGGATACCTCTGACATGCCCACGATCCGTCACTGCCGGCCTTGCCTTTTTGTCCGTTATTGAACAGCAGTATCACGAAGTCATCAACCTTTTGGAAACATAAAAGAGGAAAACCTTCGAACATGTATAAAAGGCCCACGTTTACAATGAGGGAAGGATCCAGAACCTTAACTCTTTAGCTTTCTTCTGCTAGCTAAACTCTTGTCTGTTCCCAAGTGACTGACTTGAGCGTCGGAGGGTCCCCACCGGAGCATCCGGTTCCGGGGACTTTTCTTGCAGGACTCCAGCGAGGGAGGTCTCCGTTTTTCTGGCGTTCGAGGAAGGTGACTTGGCGTCAACAGATTGGCGCGCCAGGAAGGGGGATGCAAAGAGAAAAACTTTAGACATGTTAGAAGAACTTCTCTTTCCCCGAGCTCTCAAGCCATGGT
Source organism: Calamus simplicifolius (assembly GCA_900491605.1). Taxonomy (NCBI): domain Eukaryota; kingdom Viridiplantae; phylum Streptophyta; class Magnoliopsida; order Arecales; family Arecaceae; genus Calamus; species Calamus simplicifolius. The sequence goes on along the minus strand of UESW01005072.1, from coordinate 299,856 downwards.
GACGACCCGTGCGAAGGGGTCTCTACCAGTCATGCTGGGGGGCAGCGTCAGGGGCTGAGCCGCTCGCAGTTGGCCCCTCCGTTCCCCGGCCGACGTCCCTGCACCACCACCATAGCAGTTTCAAGAAGACCGGCTCACCGCTCTCGCTGCGCAAGTCCAATCTTTGGTGACCGAGGTCCAAGGTTTACAGTATCAAGCGGCGGTTGTGCAGTAGTTAGAGCCGCTCCCGTCAGTTCCTGAAATGATCCAACCTAGCCAACACTCTTCTCGGAGGAGGTCTTCCGTCCGAGAGGCTCACCACTGCTGCGCTTCGCCCAAGCCTCACCACTGGGAAGCCTCCAAGAGGCCCCGGTCACCCTCTTGCCATGCCAGTGTGTCTCCCAAGCGGCGGCATAGGAGGAAGGCGGAGCGCCCTTGTCAGCATCGCCGCTACTCTTCCCCCTCCTTAGGATCTTCGAGGGAGGGGTCCTTCGATGGCTGAATCGTCCGCCGAGCTGAGCGCCGGCTCGACGAGTACAATCAGCGGCTGGAGGAGCTCAGCCACCGAATCACCAACCCACCGGAGGCGGACTACGACAGTCGGCCGCCCCTGTCCTGCCACATCATAGAGGAACCTATATCGACTCGGTTCCGCCTTCCTCAGCTGGACCCATATGACGGAACCACGGACCCCCTGGACCACTTGGAAAGTTACAAGGTCCTCATGCAGGTCCAGGGGACAACCGATTCACTCCTATGCATCGCCTTCCCCACCACTTTGAAGAAAGCTACTCAAGCTTGGTACTCCCGCCTGCCGCCACGGAGTATCGACTCCTTCCGCTAGCTGGAGAGGGCCTTTCTGGCCCATTTTGATGCCTGTTAGAAGATTTCAAGGGTGGCAGACAACCTCTTCTCCATCCAACAAAAGAGTGGCGAGTCCCTACGGGACTACGTCGCTCGGTTCAAGGAGGCAGCCCTGGAAGTCTACAACCTTGAGGACTCCATGGCCACCCTGGCCTTGAAACGAGGGCTCCGCCCCTCCCGCTTCGCATACTTTCTTGACAAGAAGCTGCCCAGCTCCTACGCCGAGCTCTTAAGCCAGGCCAAGAAATACATCCATGCTAACGAGGCTGATTCCTCCCGGTGCGAGGTTAGCGGAAGTACCGCAAAGAAACCGGCCTGCCCAGAACCTGTTGAAGCTTGCCCTAGGAGGCCTGAGCCTCCCGCCGACCAGATAATCATCCCCGAGCTCTTGCACCGAGGGATGGACCCTACACTCCTTTGCTCGCCCCGATATCGCACATCCTACTCGAGATTGAGGGCGAGCCCTATCTTTAGCGCCCTCCTCCACTGAACCCGAAGATCCCCCGCAATAAGAACCTGTACTGCCGCTACCATTGGGACACGGCCACGACACCGACAACTGTTGCCAACTGAAGAAGGCGATAGAGGATCTTATCCAGCATAGCTACCTGGGGAAGTTCGTCCAGAGAAACAACTCGGGAGCTCCTGGCCCATCAGCGCCACTGCCACTGATGATCAACAATGCTCCAACCGAGAAGACGGTGGCTATGATTTCTCGAGAGGCAGGTGGCCTGTCCAAAAGGCCGAGGGGGGAGGGAGAGTTAGATTTTGTAATCCCTTTTTCTAAAAGGGACCTAGAGGGGGTGGTCAACAAAAATGATGATAGTGTCGTCATGTCCATGACGATCGCTAAACACCGTGTAAAAAGAATTTTGGTTGATAGTGAAAGCTCAGTGGATGTTCTCAGTTACGATGCTTTTGTCCGCATGAACCTATTTTCCGACCTGCTTCGATCTATCGCTATGCCCCTGATGGGGTTCACCGGAGACTCCATGAAGGTTGAGGGAGAAATCACTCTCCCTATCACAGCCGGAACGGCCCCGCATCAAAGTACGGTTTTCATGAGCTTCCTGGTGGTCTGGGTGCCTCTTGCCTACAATGCCATACTCGGAAGGCCCTGACTTAACCTTCTGGATATTGTTATTTCCACTAAGAGGCTCTTGGTGAGGTTCCCCACCAGCGAGGGGGTTAGAGAGATGTGGGGGGAACAGAATCCACTGCCACTTTGCTGCCACATAGCCCCCAGTCCTCAGGGGGTGGTATACACACCTGCTCTAGAAGCACTGGACCCCCGAGACTTGGAGAGGAGGGGGAAACCGGCCGAGCGCCTGCTAGCCTTTCCTCTGGGAGAAGACCCGGCGCGGACTATTCAAGTTGGGGCCCTGCTTTCGGAGGAGGCCCGTAACTAACTTCTCACCTTTTTTGCAAGCTAATGCTGATATCTTCGCCTGGTCGGCGTCCGACATGCCATGCATTCCAGAGGAGGTGATCACCCACCAAATCAATATCAAGCCGGAGTACCGACCCATTCGGCAAAAGAAGAGGAGCTTTGCTTTAGACAGACAGAAGGCCATAGACGAAGAGGTGCGTAAGCTGACGACGACCGGTCACATCCGCGAGGTGCACTACCCCGACTAGCTGGCGAATGTTGTAATGGTTCGCAAGGCCAGTGGGAGTTGGAGGATGTGTGTGAACTTTACCAATCTCAACAAAGCATGCCCCAAGGATAGCTTCCCACTACCTCGGATCGACCAGTTGGTGGACGCTACGTCCGGCCACAAAACCCTCAGCTTCATGGACGCATTCTCGGGGTACCGGATGAGGCTGAACCCCCGCAAGTGTGCCTTCGGGGTTGCGGCATGCAAGTTTCTGGGCTTTATGGTGATGCAGTGAGGAATTGAAGCCAACCCAGATAAAATCTGAGCCATCCTGGATATGAGGCCCTAGCTAACAAGAGGAAGGTGCAGCGTCTGACCGGAAGGGTGGCAGCCTTGAGCCGCTTCATGTCAAGGTTGGCAGAAAGGTGTCTGCCCTTCTTTAAGGCGCTGCGCAAGGTCAACAGCTTTGAGTGGACAAAGGAGTGTCAGGAAACCTTCGAGGAGCTGAAAAAATTTTTATCCACATCTTCGCTGTTGTCCAAGCCGAAGGGCAGGGAGGAACTCTTTCTATATCTTGCCGCCTCTCCCGAGGCCGTCAGCTCCGTGCTTGTCCGCATGGAAGCTGACGGGGTACAAAAGTTGGTCTACTATACCAGCAAAGTGCTCCACGATGCCGAGACGAGTTACTCAACGATCGAGAAGATCATCTTTGCCCTGGCAGTCTCCCCTCAGCACTTCCGGCCCTACTTCCAAGCTCATCCAATCGTGGTGCTCACGGATCAACCACTCAGGACAATCTTGTCCCGTCCTGACACTTCTGGTCGGCTGGCCAAGTGGGCCATTAAGTTGGGAGAGTTTGATTTATCCATTCGGCCAAGGTCTGCAATGAAGTTCAGGTGTTAGCCAATTTTTTGGTCGAGTGCACCTGGGCCGAGGAGCATCCGGAGGAGTATGCCCAGAAGCACGCGCAGAGTCTTCCACGGCTGAAGCGAGACAGGAGGACTAAATCCTGCATGTAGACGGAGTATCGAATTCCTAGGGGAGCAGGGCCGGACTCATTCTTGCAAGCCCAGAGGGGGAGGTGGTAAAGTGTGCCCTCCGATTTCTGTTCTCAACCACCAACAATCAGGTGGAGTATGAGGCCTTGCTGGCAGGGATGAAGCTAGCCAAGGAGCTTGGGGCGGAGCGTCTGAGGGCCTTCACGGACTCTCAGCTTGTCTCCGGGCAGGTCGCTGGAGAGTATGAGGCCAGAGACCCGACCATCTCTCGCTACCTGAGCAAAGTGCTGTTCAGGCCTTTCGGTTTTCCTACTTTCGTGTCAGCTACATTCCTTGGACGGAGAATGCCCAAGCTGATGCACTGTCCCGCTTGGCCACTTCGGCCAATGGGACCTTGGGAAGGACTTACATGGAGCATCTGCAAGTCCCAAGCATCGAAGCAGCAGAGGAAGCACTGCCGGTTGAGCAAGAGCCCTCTTGAATGGATATCTATGTCCGATATCTCACTGATGGCGCTCTCCCTGAAGACCCAGCCGAGGCCAGATTGCTCAGGCGGCGGGCCTCGAAGTTCTTAATAATGGATGGGAAGCTCTACCGAAGATCATTCTCATACCCGATCCTCAAGTGCGTCTGACCTACTGAAGCAGACTACATCCTGCGAAAAATCCATGAGGGCATCTGCGGGAGTCATCTGGGGGGCAGAGCACTGGCATACAAGGCCCTGCACAAGGGTACTACTGGCTAACCATGAGGGAGGATGCGGCCGAGCTTGTCAAGAGCTGCGACAGCTGCCAGCGCCATGCCAACATCCAGTGGTAGCCAACGTCTCAGCTGACCCCTTTAGCGGCTCCTTGGCCCTTCGCCCAGTGGGGTATGAACATCTTGGGGCCATTCCCTCCAGCCTCCGGTCAACGCAAGTTTCTGCTGGTAGCCATTGACCACTTCACCAAATGGATTGAGGTTGAAGTGCTTGTTAAGAGCACCGAGGGTAATGTGAGGTCCTTCTTCTAGAAGTCTATAATATGCCAGTTCAGGCTACCACATACTCTCATCACCGACAATGGTCGGCAGTTCGACAATGCACCCTTCCGAGGATTCTGCACCGAGCTTGGCATCCATCAGCGGTTCACCTTCGTAGGGCATCCTCAGGTCAATGGAGCGGTCGAGGTGACCAACCGCATCATTCTTCAAGGACTGAGAGCCCGGCTGGATGACTACAAAGGACGTTGGGTGGAGGAGCTTCACAGTGTACTGTGGGCCTACCACACAACGCCACAAGCCCCCACTGGAAAGACTTCCTTCAGCCTTATCTTCGGATCCGAGGCCGTCATTCCTATGGAGATTAGCACCCCGAGCCCCAGGGTGGAGGCATACAGCGAAGAGGACAATCCAAACCAGTTGCGGGCCAACCTCGACCTGGTGGAAGAGGTACGGGACCGAACGTGACTTCGGATGGTAGCCTACCAACAGCGAGCGGCTAGGTATTACAACGCTTGCGTCCGCCCAAGGACCTTCTGCTGGGGGACCTCGTCCTTCTGTGAGCCGAAATCTCAAAGCCGACGGAAGGAGGCAAGTTAGCACTGACCTGGAAAGGGCCCTACTGAGTCACCGAGGCACTCCACCATGGAGCGTACAAAATTGAAGAGCTGGACGGAAAGTTGCTCCCGCGGACGTGGAATGCCGACAACTTCCATCGGTATTATCAGTAGCATACCATTTTCTTTACATGAAATCTCATGCTTGTATTCCTTTGGGGCCCTTGCCCCGCACTTGAAATTAATAAACAGGAGTTTGAGCATCTCAGTTCTTCAACAAAAACCTAATGTACCATTGGCATCGAAGACCCGGTATACCATCGGATTCAAAAAGCCCAATGTATCATTGGCATCGAAGACCCGATGTACCATCGGTTCTCAACGAAAAGCCCAATGTACCATTGGCATCGAAGACCCGATGTACCATCGATTCAAAAAGCCCAATGTACCATTAGCATCGAAGACCGATGTACCATCGATTCTCAACAAAAAGCCTAATGTACATTGGCATCGTAGATCGATGTACCATCGGTTCTCAACAAAAAGCCTAATGTACCATTGGCATCGAAGACCCGATGTACCATCTGATTCAAAAAGCCCAATGTACCATTGGCATCGAAGACCCGATGTACCATCGGATTCAAAAACCCAATGTACCATTGGCATCGAAGACCGATGTACCATCGGTTGTCAACAAAAAGCTCAATGTACCATTGGCATCGAAGACCCGATGTACCATCGGATTTAAAAAGCCCAATGTACCATTGGCATTGAAGACCCGATGTACCATCGGTTCTCAACAAAAAGCCCAATGTACCATTGGCATCGAAGACCCGATGTACCATCGAATTCAAAAAGCCCAATGTACCATTGGCATTGAAGATCGATGTACTATCGGTTCTCAACAAAAACCCAATGCACCATTAGCATCGAAGACCCGATGTACCATCGGATTCAAAAAGCCCAATGTACCATTGGCATCGAAGACCTGATGTACCATCGGATTCAAAAAGCCCAATGTACTATTGGCATCAAAGACCCGATGTACCATTGGTTCTTAACGAAAAGCCCAATGTACCATTGGCATCAAAGACCCGATGTACCATCGGATTCAAAAAGCCCAATGCACTATTGGCATCGAAGACCCGATGTACCATTGGTTCTCAACGAAAAGCCCAATGTACCATTGGCATCGAAGACCCGATGTACCATCGGATTCAAAAGCCCAATATACCATTGGCATCGAAGACCAATGTACCATCGGTTCTCAACAAAAAGCCCAATGTACCATTGACATCGAAGACTGATGTACCATCAGATTCAAAAAGCTCAATGTACCATTGGCATCAAAGACCCGATGTACCATCGGATTCAAAAAGCCCAATGTACCATTGGCATCAAAAACCCGATGTACCATCGGTTCTCAACGAAAGCCCAATGTACCATTGTCATCGAAGACCTAATGTACCATCGGATTCAAAAAGCCCAATGTACCATTGGCATTGAAGATCGATGTACCATCGGTTCTCAACAAAAAGCCCAATGTACCAATGGCATCGAAGACCCGATGTACCATCGGATTCAAAAGCCTAATGTACCATTGGCATCGAAGACCCGATGTACCATCAGATTCAAAAAGCTCAATGTACCATTGCCATCGAAGACCCGATGTACTATCGGATTCAAAAAGCTCAATGTATAACTGGCAAACCGATGTACCATAGGTTCTAACAAAAAGCCTAATGTACTATTGGCATCAAAGACCCGATGTACCATCGGATTCAAAAAGCCCAATGTACCATTGGTAGACCGATGTACCATCGGTTCTCAACAAAAAGTCCAATGTACCATTGGCATCGAAGACCCAATGTACCATCAGATTCAAAAAGCCCAATGTACCATTGGTATCGAAGACCCGATGTACCATTGGATTCAAAAAGCCCAATGTACCATTGGTGCTGAAGACCCAATGTGCCGTCAGACTCGAGAAGACTGAGTCTTCCTCAACGTTCCAAGGCCGATGTTCCATCGGTCCCCAGAAGCCCAAGCCTTCCCCAGCGTTCCAAGGCCGACGACCCATCGGTCCCTAGAAGCCGAGTTTTCCTTGGCCTTCCCAAGGGTCTGGCCCTATACAGCTAAGTCAAAGCCACTCGTGGGTGAGTAAAGACGCCCCCTTGGTGCCGACGAAGCCACAAAGGGTCCCACGTCGGTAGCTCGGGTTCAAAAGCAACACAATGTAGTTATCTAAAAACAACTTCATTAATGATGGTGTTTACAAAATGCCGACCAAGTCGGACTTTACAAAAATAAGGAGAAGTTACAAAAATTCATGGGTCGGCCGCTGCAGGCTCGTCATCGAACGATGATACTTCAGAGAGGCGCTTCGGCTCAACCTCTAGGGCCTATGGAAGGTTCAGGTCTCGGGCAACTTTCTCCTTCCCGCATCGGAATCCCTGAAGATAGGCATCCGTTGAAGCTTTGGCCAGTTCGTCCGCAAAGCGCTCGGACGCTCGGAAGTCCTCTACGGCCTTAGCGGCCCTGGCCTCAGTAGCTGCCTCCACCTCTGCAACTTAGGCCTCCCTCTCCGTGGCCAGAAAGACTACTGCCACCCTTTCGGCCTCTTTGGCATGCTCTGCCTCCTCCTCAGCACGCCTGGCCCTATACTCGGCCGCCTGGATGGCCGAGTTCAACTCGGCAATGTGAATGTTTCGGGCCTCGATGGCGCCCTCGGCCTCGGTAAGTTGGCTGAGAGCCGCCCGTAGTCGGCTGGTTTCGGCTTTCGCTATGCTCTCAGCCCTCTTTATTTCCTCGGCTCGGTCGGTTTTCGCCGATTCTAGAGCCCTCTCTGCAGCCTCGGCTCGGGCTTGGGCGTCCTCGGTGTCTTGTTGAACCTGGCGGAGGACGTCCTCCCCTTCACCAATGGCCTCCCAAGTGAGCACTAGGGAGTTCGTCACCTGTGCTCGAGATGTCAGCCAGACAAACTATAAAAATTAAGTCAAGAGTAGGGGAAGTAACTTACTCGGACCAGGGCCGAGAAGGCCTCTCGGAAGAACATGGTCGCCCCTAGATTTCGGAGCTCCTCCTGAAACTTGGGTTAAATAGCCTGGGACATGAGCCACTCCGCTCACCGTCCGTCGTTCATCAAGGAGAACCCGCGGGGGATTGGTCCAGCTCCACTTCCCCCGGCGGCCTCAGTGCCCTCAGGCTCGCTGCGTGGGAGGTTGCCCGCCGGCATTTCCTTCGGGGGCAGGCTTGCTGCCATCGAAGATTCGGCGCCTAGGCCCTGCTCTGCCTCCGCCGGGGCTGGTTCAGTAGGCACTTGGGGCTCTTCGGTCACCCCCTCAACCCTGACCCCCTCTGATGGGGTGTCGACCGTCAGATCTACGGGCGCAGTCGGAGTTCCCTAGCGCTCGGGAGGCGGGGAAGCCTGCATCATCGGACGTTTGGGGCTCGAGGTCTGCTGCCCCTCGCTCGGCCCCTCCTGGGCCCTCATCCTTTGGCAGCGGCCTTCTTGAGTTTGCGGGTCGGGACCTTCATGGCTGCACGGTATCAGTCGGAGTTAGTAAAAAAAAGGGAAAAAAGGAGAAGAAAAAAGGATGAAGGGAGAAAATAGAGGAGGGCAAGAAAAGGAAGTTTGGCTAAGTATTGAGACGCTTGTTACTCACCGCTTTGGGTAGTGAGGCCTGCCAGCTGGAGGTTGTGCTCCGACAGAAGCAAGTTGTATCTGAAGATATCGGCAATCAACAGCTGCCCCAGCACCTCTTTGTCTCCTGGGAGTATGGTGGAGTTCATATTGGGTCGGAGGTCGGGATCCCCCCACCCGGGCTTGACTTGGTCCAGGTCTACAAAGAAGAATCAGGATTTTCATCCCTTGACCGAAGAGGGGAGAAGTAATTTGAGGATGAGGCTGGGTCGGGGCTGGAACAACCACCAACCCCTCTGCTGCTTGAGGGTGTAAAAACAGCTAAAGAGGGAAAGTCGAGGGGTGATTTGGAGGTGGTGGCAAAGGATAAGAAAGGCACAAACGGTCCGAAGGGAGTTCGGGACCAACTGAGTGGGGGTCAGGGAGTAATAATCTAAGAGATTGATGAAGAAAGGATGAAAAGGCAGTCGGAGACCTACTCTAAGAGAAATTTCATAAACGGCCACTCTACCGGGCTGAGAAGAGACCACCCTGTCATCGGGGGTCGGGAGAAAAAGCCCGATATCTCAGAAGATTTGGTAACAGGCTCTGATGTTTGCCAAATCCTGGTCCGTTACCATGGATGTGGTCCCCGTCGGGGATTCCTTCCCCACCCTCGAGGAGGTAGCGGCCGTCTCTTGGCGCCCCCTCGCTGGAGCTCTGCCGGCAGCCACCGGGCGTCTCCTCGCGAGAGCCCAGTCGGTGACCGGCAGTTGGGAGAGAGGAAGGCGGTCCTCCGGATCGAAGGACCACGAAGGTGGGGAAGATGAGGAGGCACGAAGCCTCGAGGGAGAGATATGGTCGTCGGAGGGAGCAGAAGAAGTCCAAGAGGGAGAGGAGGCCATGGAGGGGGTTGAAAAGGAAGGAAAAAGGTCTGAAAAGCACATAGGGCTAACCTGGAGAAGAAATGGTGAAGGTGATTCTCGGGTTGCAGGAGAAGTCGGGGGCTAGAGGAAGAAGACAATTGGAGCAAAGTGATGGGAGCCAGTCCTTCGCCCGGCTTAAAGCGATTTCAAATCGCCCCACCCTATTTACCCAGCCACGCGGACCTCCGCTATAGGCTGGGTCACCTTGGCAGGCGCTCGGCGCGTGAAACGAACCGCCTCCATCCAATGACGGAACACCGCTGACGTCATCATCATGATGGCAATGATGGCGGCCGCTTTTCATGGATTTCAAGAGAACAACCCCGACCCGAGGACGATTGCTATGATCAGACGGATGGCAGCGACTGCCCCTTCATATCCCCCACGTCGCCAGCGTAAAGTCATTGCAGCGCCCAGAACACGTGTCCGGGAGCGGTTGGCAACGGACGGGGATCAGCCACTGGGGAGGTGACACCCCTTTCGCCTTGCAGAGATAGGCCTGCTTCATCTCAGGGGCAAGGGGGCATCTAATGTGGCTGATCCAGCGCTGTCAAGGTTAACGGTAAGGGAGACTGACGGAACCCTACCTCGGCCTCCGAGACACCCTCGGCCTCTGGGACACCCTCGGCCTTTGAGACACCGTCGGCCTCGAATTTCATCTCCGGCCTCGGGCTTTAAACTCCGAGACACCCTCGGTCTTTAACCTCCGAGACACTGTGGTAACTCGGTTCAAACGAACCAGTTTCGTTCAGATGAACCAAGCTCCTGTCTGTTGGGTTCTCCGGGCTGACGCTTCGCTCCAGGTGAAGTGTTTAGTCTTCGAGAAACCCCCGATCTGAGGCGCTGCGCAGTGATTAAATAGAACGAGGAGGACTCCTTCCTTCACGCTGGCGTGCTTCATCCTCAGGTACGTTCCCCTGCCACTCAGAGAGAGAGAGCGGGAGAGAGAGAGAGAGAGTGGGAGAAAGAGAGACAAAGAGGGAGACAGAGAGAATGCGAGAGATAGAGAGAGAGAGAGTTGCCGGTCCATCCCTTGGTTCAGGCCCGGTGGCGTGCTCGCCGCCTCACCGGGCCTGAGATTTGGCCGGCGACCCCGCCGGCACCAGGGGAGGTGTCCGGCGGGGTGGTGGTGGAGAGAGAGAAGAGAGAGAGGGCCAATTGGCCCTCCTCTCGCATGGTGGCGGAAGCCGTTCCTGGTTGGTTCGGGCCCGGCAGCGTGCTCGCCGCCTCGCCGGGCCCGAGCTTTGGCCTGTCGCCTCCATCGGCACCGGGCGTGCATTCGGTGGAGGTCCGGCCGGCCAAGGTGGCCGGCCGTGCCGCCGGCACAGTATCGTGCCGTACGGATGTAAGAAGGAAAAAAGAAGAAATTAAGGGAGAGATAGGGAGATTGGTGGCCGGCCGCGGCGGCGGCCGGCTCTGGCCCGGCCACCGGCGGCCGGGCCACCCTCAATTTGGCCGGCGGCGGCCCTGGCCGCCGGCTAGGTCCCCGTCCCCTGTTCGGTGAAACAGGGGACCGGGTGGCTTTGAGTTGAACCGGGCCGGCTGGGCCGACCGGTTCAGGGCCTTTTGGGCATGCAGTATAGGAAGTTTGGGCTGGTTTTTGGGCCCGTAACGGCCGGGATTAGTAAAATATTTATATGGCTAGAATTGGGTGAATTCTAGTTTCTTGGGTATTTTTATTTCCCCAGTTGGGTGTGTATAGTGAGAGATATACGAGCCCAAAGTTGGGCCCATGAACTAGTCTGAATAGAATTCTAAGGGTCATTTTAATACTCTTATTCTAATAAATTAATTATGTAAAATGATCCTGTAGGTGCTCAGACATCTGACTAGCTGATATATACCTGTTGGATTGTGTACTGAGGTAAGTAAGCCAGTTATCAGTATTTAATAAATTATTCATTATATGAATGTTTAAATTATGAATTATATTGTGACATGAAGAATTATTATTGGCTAAATTGTAAGTAGATGAATATTATGAACACATGGTTGTTATGTGCTTGATTTCATATGTGGATGCTATGCATGAGAGATGCAGTTATTATGACATTAATGTGATATATTACATGCAATTGTTCAGTAAGTATAATCCACTGTTTATGCAATATAGAGATGTTATTGATATGTTTGTGCATGATGTGAGGTATTGTTATGTGTCGCCGCGGTTCTCCTTTATCATGTCATACCACACACACGTCTAGAGGATGTGTTCTGCTTGTTTATGCCACACACACATCTAGAGGATGTGTTCTGATGATCTATGCCACCTACACGTCTAGAGGACGTGTTCTGCTTGTTTATGTCATTCACACGTCTTGAGGATCTGTTCTGCTTGGGTTCGAGATGGCATCACACATCTAGAGGATGTGTTCTGAGTTACTATGAGGTGGCATCATACATCTAGAGGATGTGTTCTGCTTGGTTCGAGGTGACATCACACATATAGAGTATGTGTTCTGGTGGATTATGATATGGCGTGACCCTGGTATCTGGACCCTTTCAGTAGGGGGATGCTTGTTGGTACACTATTGAGATATTGCAGGGCCGTGGGTCACATTTACAGTTACCATTGAGAGTATAAATAGTGGGTTTACTTACATTGCATGTTTGAGTATTTGTGGAATGTTTGAGCATGCAAATCATTTATGTGCTTATTGATTGCTATGCTATGATTTGACTGTATAATGTGGCTTACTTATTGAGTGTAAGCTCATAAAAATCTTACAATGTTTTTGTCAGAGCCACAAGATTGAAGATGGATGGTTGGGGTGATAGATCTTCTATTAAATAAATCAAGACCCATTATTTTGTTGTAACCCCAGTATTGCTTATGTGTAGGGCTTGCTGCCCAAACTTTATTATTGTGGTGTGTAAGGGTTTGTAACCCAAAACTTTTAGTATTGAGTGATGTATTTGGCTTGGTTTATATATAATAATGTTATGTGTGAAAAATTTTGTGACGCCTTGCGTGCCCGGCACGCGGCGGGTTGTCACCCTATCCCGATATTTGGGTCTGGGGCATGACAGCTTTAGTGGTATCAGAGCTTAGGTTATGACCCTAGGGACATGGACAAATTGACATGATAACACATAGAGAACATATTTTGATGACATTATACTTAGGGAAACCTGACACTCTAGGCAAAATACTAGGATGATATGGAGACAATTATGACTTTAAAGGAATTTCAGGAATTATGCTTTGGAAGCTTGAAATTTAAAGTTTATCAAGATATTAATTGAATTACAAATTTGATAGGAATTAAGAATGAACCATCGCAAGCCAATGATATTATGTGGGCTCCCTGGCTGGTAGCCTTGACCAGTGGGGAGGCCTAGGGCTTCTAGAGGTTTTAACTCCGTCAAACTTATTGGAAATGGCTCGTAGCAGTTCCAGACTTTAAATAACATGGGTAGATGAAACTTTAATTGGATATGCAATAAAAGACAGATGAATATATGGAATATAATATAGTAGTTGAAAATTATAATTGATGACTAATAGGACTAAGATAACATCATTATGTCCATATTGCAATTGAGTTGATATGTGGATTTTGAGGTATTAAATCTGAATTTGAATATGGATGTATAAAATGAATTTTTATTTGTAGAACTTACATTGTTGACATTGTAAGTTTAAGATTATGAGCTAATCTGCTGGTTATATGGATGATTAATATTGATGATATTTTGGGAATGAAATAGTTAATTACATGTTTTTGATCAATCACAATTGAGTACTTTCTGAATTTGAGTCTGGATGGATAAGTATATATAGTGAATTTTACTAAGAAAACTTTTATTACGAATATTGCATGTTCAAAACTGATTGTTAATTTGCTAGATATGGAGATGGTTGATATTGATGCTAATGAAATAGTTGACTGCATATTATATTTTGATGGACCATTTAGGAAGAATATAAAATTTTAAATTATGAGACAATTACTGTTTAAGTTTTTGAGAGCAGTAGACTCTATTAATCTTTAGAACTGATTTTGGCTATAAATGATCAAATATTTTGATGCTAGACAGTGAAAGATTTTAGCTGTAATAAGAATAAGATAAATTTTACTGATAAAGAATTTCATAAGGATTTTTATTTTTTAAATAGATTTTTAAATCAAGATATCTATTCATAAATTATCATGCATACTTATTGTACCTTTCTTCATAGTTCCTAAGTAGATATCTTTCTCCAGGATGGATAATTTATCAATCAGCCATAAGTGACATAATTATTAAAAAATAGGAGGGAGATGATTTTATTTTTGACTATTATCAGTTATGGATTATGGTTAAGGGTACATCTATTATCACTTTCAAGTCATAGAGAGATTACTATAATTTTTAATTATGTCTTTCGAATGGTAAGTGCATTTTTTAATCTTTATTGACCTTATAAGTCTTGTATCCATCTGAGCTAGATTAGTAAAGTCACTTTGAGATATTTGAAGGGTTTAAATTAGTTGGTCATGTTATGGCATGGGACATTGCATAATCTATAGATGATTTTGATAATCATTGGTATCGAAATAATCGATTCAAGAATTTGAATCATTTAAATTGCATTATTTATTGAGGATATACTGACCTATTCAAGAGAAATTGATTGATTATGATGGTATTATTGATAAATATGAAGGAGGTAAAATAATTATACTGATGATTAATGATGACACTATTATTCAAAGAAATTAAATTTGTTGATTATGATAATTATGCAAGATATCCTAAATGATTGGCATAATGTTCATTGATGTTAGCTTGAAGTATTCAAGAGTGAAACCAAGTATGTTATGATGATTAAAATAAGTATCGTAATGATTAATGGCATATTCAACTATTTATGAGTTGAGAGAGCATTGGAAGGAAACTATCTTATACTTAATTCAAAAGAATTTAGAACTGTCTTATCGAGGAATTACGAGTACCTGATGTTTTACTAACCTTAAGAACGGATAACATAATACATGTGATGGACTCTATGATATTTATGATGATTGTGTTGTGAGAAGTTAAGGTTAAAAAAAAAAAAAAGATGACAGGAAAGAAATACTTCTTAAGGAATTTAATTTTAATTGTAGAAAGATTAAATTAATTTTGAAAGTTGGATATGTCATTTGGGTACTTGGGAATGAAATAAAAGTTTGCTAGTGAGTATCTTTAATGGTACAAAATTTGTTTAATTTCGAGGATGAAATTTTAGCGGGATAAATGTTAATATTTTTCTGGTTTAGTAGTAAACTGAGTAAATTGAGTCTGAACCCAATGTCTCACTCTCCTAATTCGATGATGTCATAATAAGGCTTAGTGGATTAAGCTGAATTTCTGTCCAGCCTTCCACCCTCAAATAGATGGACAATCTGCATGAACCAATTAGCTTTTGATGATATACTGTGAGCCTGTGTGATGGATTTAGAAAGTGCTTAGTATAGCTTCTTACCCTTAGTAAAATTGCTTACTTTAATGATTACTAGGCCAATATTCAAATGGATTCATTTTGTTGTAAAGTGTAAAAAAAATTTTATTGAGATGAAGTGTGAGAGAGAAAATTTTGGATACTGAGCTGGTTTAGCAATATGAGAAAGTATCGTTAATTAAAGCAGCTTCATGTAGCTCAGAGTTAATAGAAAGTTATGTTGATGTTAAATAGAAAGATTTAAATTTCAGGTTGAAGATCATTTGGAAGTTTTACTAACTAATGACGTGATGAGATTGGTGTTAGAGGTGATTTGGGTCACAATACATTGGGCCATTTGAGATTTTGATCAAAATAAAGGAAGCGGCTTATAGCTTAGCACCGTCTTCATTACTTTTTGGGGTATTCAATGTGTTTCATATCTTCATGACTGAAGAGGTGTATTTCAAACCCCGTTATGTGTTAGAACTTGAGCCGATTTAGTTTAAAAAAGAATTAACCTATGAAGATCATTTTGTGCACATGGTGGACCGTAAGGATTAAGTTCTGAGATGGTGTAGTATTCCTTATGATATAGAGTTGGGAAGGTTGCATACAGCTTAGCACTGCCTCGATCTTATCTGGTGTTCATAATGTATTCCATGTATCTATTCAGAGGAAATATGTTTCAGACCCCAGTCATGTTATAGCTTATGAGCCTATTCAGTTGAGGAAGGATTTACCATATGAGGAACATCCTGTGCGTATCGTGGACCGCAAGGATCAGATTCTGAGGCGGCATACCATCCCTTATGTCAAAGTTCAGTGGAATAATCACTCTGAGAGGGAGGCTACTTGGGAGCTGGAGGAAGAGATGAAATCAAAGTATCCACAATTATTTGAAGGTAATTTATCTATCTTAGATTGTTGACTTTTGGAGATTTATAGTATACCAATTTCGAAGCCGAAATTTTTATAAGGAGGGGAGGATGTGGTAACCCGGTTCAAACGAATCAGTTTGGTTCAGATGAACCAAGCTCCTGTCTGTTGGGTTCCCCGGGCTGACGCTTCGCTCCAGGTTAAGCGTTTAGTCTTCCGGAAAACCCCCGATCCGAGGTGCTGCGTAGGTGATTAAATAGGAACGAGGAGGACTCCTTCCTTCACGCTGGCGCGCTTCATCCTCAGGTACGTTCCCCTGCCACTCAGAGAGAGAGAGAGAGAGAGAGAGAGAGAGAGAGAGACAGAGAGGAGACAGAGAGAACGCGAGAGACAGAGAGAGAGAGTTGCCGGTCCATCCCTTGGTTCAGGCCCGGCGGCGTGCTCGCCGCCTGCCGGGCCTGAGATTTGGCCGGCGACCCCGCCGGCACCGGGGGAGTGTCCGGCGGGGTGGTGGTGGAGAGAGAGAAGAGAGAGAGGGCCAATTGGCCCTCCTCTCGCGCGGTGGCGGAAGCCAGCTTGGCTTTGGTTCGGGCCCGGCGGCGTGCTCGCCGCCTCGCCGGGCCCGAGCTTTGGCCTGTCGCCTCCACCGGCGCCGGGCGTGCGTCCGGTGGAGGTCCGGCCGGCAAAGGTGGCCGGCCGTGCCGCCGGCACAGTATCGTGCCGCGCGGATGTAAGAAGAAAAAAAGGAGAAATTGAGGGAGAGATAGGGAGATTGGTGGCCGGCCGCGGCGGCGGCCGGCTCTGGCCCGGCCACCGGCAGCGGGCCACCCTCAATTTGGCCGGCGGCAGCCCTGGCCGCCGGCTAGGTCCCCGTCCCCTGTTCGGTGAAATAGGGGATCAGGTGGCTTTGAGTTGAACCGGGCCGGCTGGGCCGGCCGGTTCAGGGCCTTTTGGGCCGTGCAGTATTGGAAGTTTGGGCTGGTTTTTGGGCCCGTAATGGGCGGGATTAGTAAAATATTTATATGGCTAGAATCTGGGTGAATTCTAGTTTCTTGGGGTATTTTTATTTCCCCAGTTGGGTGTGTATAGTGAGAGATATACGAGCCCAAAGTTGGGCCCGTGAACTAGTCTGGGTAAATTCTAAGGGTCATTTTAATACTCTTATTCTAATAAATTAATTATGTAAAATGATCCTGTAGGTGCTCAGACATCTGACTAGCTGATATATACTGTTGGATTGCGTACTGAGTAAGTAAGCCAGTTATCAGTATTTAATAAATTATTCATTATATGAATGTTTAAATTGTGAATTATATTGTGACATGAAGAATTGTTATTGGCTAAATTGTAAGTAGATGAATATTATGAACACATGGTTGTTATGTGCTATGATTTCATATGTGGATGCTATGCATGAGAGATGCAGTTATTATGACATTAATGTGATATATTACATGCAATTGTTCATAAGTATAATCCATTGTTTATGCAATATAGAGATGTTATTGATATGTTTGTGCATGATGTGAGTATTGTTATGTGTCGCCGCGGTTCTCCTTTATCATGTCATACCACACACACGTCTAGAGGATGTGTTCTGCTTGTTTATGCCATACACACATCTAGAGGATGTGTTCTGATGATCTATGCCACCTACACGTCTAGAGGATGTGTTCTGCTTGTTTATGCCATTCACACGTCTTGAGGATGTGTTCTGCTTGGGTTCGAGATGGCATCACGCATCTAGAGGATGTGTTCTGAGTTACTATGAGGTGGCATCACACATCTAGAGGATGTGTTCTGCTTGGTTCGAGGTGGCATCACACATATAGAGTATGTGTTCTGGTGGATTATGATATGGCGTGACCCTGGTATCTGGACCCTTTCAGTAGGGGGATGCTTGTTGGTATACTATTGAGATATTGCAGGGCCGTGGGTCACATTTACAGTTACCATTGAGAGTATAAACAGTGGGTTTACTTACATTGCATGTTTGAGTATTTGTGGAATGTTTGAGCATGCAAATCATTTATGTGCTTATTGATTGCTATGCTATGATTTGACTGTATAACGTGGCTTACTTATTGAGTGTAAGCTCATAAAAATCTTACAATGTTTTTGTCAGAGCCACAAGATTGAAGATGGATGGTTGGGGTGATGGATATTCTATTAAATAAATTAAGACCCATTATTTTGTTGTAACCCCAGTATTGCTTATGTGTAGGGCTTGCTGCCCAAACTTTATTATTGTGGTGTGTAAGGGTTTGTAACCCAAAACTTTTAGTATTGAGTGATGTATTTGGCTTGGTTATATATATAATAATGTTATGTGTGAAAAATTTTGTGACGCCTTGCATGCCCGGTACGCGGCGGGTTGTCACCCTAGCCCGATATTTGGGTCTGGGGCGTGATAGACACCCTCGGACTTTAGTCTCCAAGACATTCTCGGGCTTTAGCCTCAGAGGCATCCTCGGGCTCCGAGGCACCTTCTGCCTCGAGCTTCATTCTCGGCCTCGGGCTTTAGCCTCTACGGCACCTACGAACTAGGGCTCCCATCATGATCCGGCATCCGGGATCGGTAGCCTATAGCCTCGAGCCACTTGGTACGCCCACATGGCCGTGCCCCATAACGGCGTATGGCCCACTACCTCCCCGTAACAGCACGTGGCCGTACTCCATAATGGCGTATGGACTACCATTCACCTGTAACAGTGTGTAGCCATACCCCGTTACGGCGTATGGTCCACCACTCGCTTGTGGCTGCATCTGCCATATCCCATAACGGTGCGCACTTGGTGCAACCATAGCCCCCAGACACCTGTAATGCCATACTGGTAGGTGGCATGTGAGGCAGGACACCTCTGACACGCCCACGATCCGTCACTGCTGGCCTTGCCTTTTTGTCCGTTATTGAGCAGCAGTATCACGAAGTCATCAACCTTCTGGAAACATAAAAGAGGAGAACCTTCGAACAGGTATAAAAGCCCCACGTTTACAACGAGGGAAGGATCCGGAACCTTAACTCTTTAGCTTTCTTCTGCTAGCTAAACTCTTATCTATTCTCAAGTGACTGACTTGAGCATCGGAGGGTCCCCACTGGAGTATCCGGTCTCTGGGGACTTTTTTTGCAGGACTCCAGCGAGGGAGGTCTCCGTTTTCCCGGTGTTCGAGGAAGGTGACTTGGCGTCAACACTTCTTGTCCTTTCTTTCTACAATGAAGCTGATTCAGATGACATATCCAATAATACCATTTGAACCGCCAAAGTTTAAAGAGTTTCAGAGAAGACTCAGCATAAACAACAAAAGCAGAGCATGTAATGAAAAGAATGCTCCACCTCTATAAGAAAAAAGTAATTCATAACTTAACAAAATATGAATTTTCTTTTTAAGAGAGCAAAAGATTGAATCTTGCCTTATAACTGATTTGAACGAAGTGCTCCTATAATGTATTTTACAAAACAAACTTTATGTTTATTTTGAAGAGACGAAATTTGATTTTCCATGGATAGAGTAACAGAGGTGTTAGCTTGTGCATCATGTTGAACCTGGGGATCATACAACAACAGCCTCTCCAGTAAAAGTGAGGAGTGGACATAGGAACTACAGCACATAACCCCTCAGTAGACATTCCCAATTGAAATCAAAAGAAAAATTGATGTTTAGCAACGAGACACTCATGACCATGAAGCCACCCCAACTGATAGAGTTGTTCTTTGCACCCCATCCTCAAGTTATCTTTTCAATTAAGTCGCTAGAGACAATGTTTCCTATCCAGCAACCATCAGTAATGAGATTGCAAAGTTTCCTTTGGCATGCCATGCGTGTCTTAAACATCTTAGATCTCCACCAGTCACAATTAGGTAGTTGCATCAGAGCAAGAACGACTCTAGCATGAAAAATGTCTGACGTCCAGTGTCCCTGTCAAGTGTCACATAGTCATAAGAACGTCTTCTTCTCCTTTCTCGACTGCATCTGGGGGCTCTTGCTTCAGCCAATGTCACCCTTTTTCAAGACGCATACTTGAAACAAGCCCCAGTCCTCCATATTATGACATTTGATGCTCTGTTCTTGGCCTGATCATCTAAATGTTTGGGTATTGTATTTGTAATGACTGATTCCTTGGTGGAATAATCTAAGAATCTAGAACTGGTTTTCTGCTCATTGTTTGTCGACTTCACTTCTCCTCAATTTGCAATGCCATGTGGAAAGTTTCTTCCACTGCCCAAAGTAGAGAACTCTCCCCTCCATCTGATATTCCACTCAGAAATCCTACATCTTGTTACCAAAAGAACAAGAGACTTTTTCATGCTCTGTAACAGTCTTATTCTTTTGATTCAACTTGTGAAATTCAGACATAACTGCTGTATATAATCCACTGGTAAAAATATACCATGCAACATCTCTTTCATCTCAGCCCATGCAGCTACTTCTCGTCCAGACCACCTATTAAGCTCTCTGTTGTCATTGCCACCGCTTATGGGTTGCACCTCCCTCAACTTTCCAGTTGCAGATTGCACTTTTCTTTACTCAATCGGTGCCAAGAAAAGAAATTGTCGTAGCTAGACAACTAATTAAGGAAGACTTGAGAATCCATCCTTGCATAAAAATCACGCACATCTAGTTTAATTGCACCCTTGATAGACATTGCTGGATGTCTGCATTTTTTTTTCTGATGGAATTAAGTTGTCAGCATTTTTTTTTCTTTTTCAGAAAAATGGTGATGCAGTCACCACCATTTCATTGAAAAGATAGAATGATACACCACGAGTGCCAACGAAGGGATCCAAAAGAAACAAAACATAAAAACGAAATAGGGGGGGATAAAAAAAAGGGAAATAAGAATAAGAGGAGAAGGAAAGAGAAAAGGGAGAGAGAGCAGAGGAGAAAAACAGGTGGATCAACACAGGAAGAACCCAGCAATAAAGCCCACTTACAAAGTCCGCTGTTAGGCCCCATGAAGACTCCCTCAACTTCAGAAGTCCAGCCAATGGTATTTTGCCATAAGATATGCGTTTGTGGTTTGTTGGCATCCAAAATTAGTTTTTTTCATCTGTCAACCGATAAAATATGCCTCAATTGACCTATTCAGATAAGAAGATAAAAGGAATTATAACACAGAGCACAAATTCTGAAATTTTTGCCATAAGAGTTACTTCCCTGGAGTGATTTGGACTGATTTTATATACGTTGGGACAAGTTATTGTTAAAGTGAAATTCTTATATAGGTTGGCTCTTATTAATTCTAGTCAACGAATATTCACTGAATAGATCGATCAAATTTTTTCATAGTGGCTTTATGTTGTTACTATGAAAAGTTTTAGTCAAATTAGATAGAACTTTACGTGTCAGGGACTTTGTCAGAGAAGAGTTTTAATCAAAACAGGATAGTTTTAGTTAATTTTTTTCTCAATTTTATCCAAAATCTGAGAACAGCTTCTGAAGTGACAGCAATGACTTTTGCTTCAGGCAATTACGGGGTTGTCATTGTTTTGAAAGATTTGAATCGAGTAGGACAAGAATTCAACCATCTCTTCATGGATCATTCCAGGAGCCATGGCTCTATATGGTCCTCAAATGGCCGCCGTGATCTCACTGTAAGACAGAGTATTGTCAACCAACTAGTGAACTCCAGAAGCAACCTTTGCCTTGTCTCCACGATTACCACCGTCGACAGAATAGTTAATCGAAGCCCCGGGAGTAGATAAAATATAGGTTTTCCGGTCAAGCTAACGTTTTTTCAGATTGATGGAAAGTGAAGTTTAACAAATTGGAAAGGACTTGGAAAGGACATGACGCCGATGCGCGTAGAAAGTTCTCTTTTAAGTATAGACTCGAAACTTGCACGCGTGTCAATTTGCATTTGACTTCTGATAAGAGTTTGGATTAGGAAATCCGTGGCTAACTTGAAGCAAGTGGGATGATTAATGAGATCAGTGAGGTTCTAGAATTATTAAATTAGGACGTTGACAGGTGAAATCATACACCATAATATGTCGTCTGTGGAGACATCGATAAGATATTCCTGCTGCCAACTCCACCATTATACTTCCAGCTTTGTTTTTGAAGACCAAACTTAAGTAGCAAAGGTTTGTGGAGGATGACTTAGATGACACCACTTGTGAAACAGGATCACATGGTACATAAATCTTATCAGCATCCTGGTTGTCATAATCTCACACTTGTAAGAATGTTGTTATGGAAATGCTTTAAAGGCAAAAAATTTGGATATTCTGACAATATAAAGAAATTCTTCACTGTAACACTTGGATGAAGAAATACCAGCAGCAACTGCTGCAAAGCCACCATGAATCAAAGCTATAGAGTAGAGTGCGGCCGTGCCAGGCTTGGAAATAAAAAGGCTACTGGAGTTGGATGCTTTTGAGCCATAAATCAAATTCATACATTATATCTTGCTCTATAAAACCATCCTTTCTGCAACTATCCAATACACCAGTAAGAAATCTCAAATCATTGATATATATATAACACAATGTGTATATTACTGTGCTTAACCTTTGTAGACAATAGCCCAGCCCTGGAGACTTCTAAACTAGCTCTCGTTTATTCATGGGAGGAATTCTAAGCCAACATTAGCTTATTAAAAGGGATAGAATTTACCAGCAGTTCCTTATTGGGTGCGGGAGGAATGGCTGGAGTCTATATCTCTCTCCAACTTTTTCATCGAAGGAAAAGTTGGGAGTCTATGCAAAGTAACTCAAAATAAGACCGCATAACGTTTGTCTTAGAAGAATGATACTCTGAGATCCTCCATCTTGCCATCATTTCACCCACCTTTAAGCTAAGAAAAGCATTGAAATAATAATCAAATCTTAACCCGAGACATGACGAGCCCTATGAAAGAACTTTTGCACCTACCACAACATAGCCAATCAGCACTGAACAAGTGCCAAAACCAACCCAAAAAGTTCGATCATGGCTTGCCCTTGATGTGGCTGACTGCAAGGCCCAAAGCCCCCACATGAAATCCCTGCATATTTCTCTGAGGAGTACTTGGTTGGATGATAGCATGAGACTGGCCCCTGCTACGTCTATGTCGTAACAGTTGTACAAAGACTTGTCATTCCTAGCATTGCTGTATTCAACCTCTCATCAAATCATCAAGGCTGGCATGACATGTCCATGGCCTATCCTCTTTAGAGGATTCTCAAATGAGACACCGGCTTAGGTTTGCGGTTGGCCAACCCCAGTCACTCAGCCGAGTCCTTGCTCCTGTGTTTGACCCCAAGGATAGCAATTTTTTTGTTTGATTATTTATTCAATTGGTATCATTTTTAACGGATCAAATTTTTTTATCTAAACATATTATTTAATAATAAATTTTTATTTATTTGATTGAATAGAGATTAAAAAAATAAAAATATATATATATTTTAAATAAAAATGAAAACCAATAAAAACCACTGCAAGCTATTCTCGAAAAGTTGCCATCCCTACTTGACCCTTGGGTACGATCTCAAAGAGGGACCAGCCACCGGCCAAATCCAAGGTTCCCGGCCATTGGCCACACATCTTGGAGGTGAGCAGTGTCCTCTCCCTCAAGGCACACACAGTCTGCTCCTCCCCTAGCTACTTGCAGCCAATGGCAGCACGCGAAGGAGACACGTGGCAACATGGCATGCGTCTAATCCGATATGGGTCCATGGCATCAAGGATGATGTCGCATTGTCATGTTATCTCCTTATCTGAATGGAAAATAGCAATACAAAATTACTAGTTGGAAGGGGACCAAATGGCATGTGAGAGCGAGCGACAGTGATAGAGATCCCCTCCAGCGAACAATTAAGTTCATTACAAGATAAATATATATATATATATATATATATATATATATATATATATATATACATATAATCCATCACACAAAAAAGACATTAGGAATTGAGGCCAATTCCTCTCTCTCTCTCTCGATCAGTACTTTTGGTGCGGGAGACGCTGGGATCCAACCAGCTGGTGAAGTCTAGTGGAACGAATCGTTTTTAAGGCGCAGGCGGCGGACATCGTTGGGCGGCGCCGCCGCTGCTGGAAGCTCTCCACAACTTGGCTGGCAGACCATGCTTGGGGACCGGGAATGGACCATACTCAATCTCACTCTGGGATTCCATCACCTCCCACCTGCAAACCAAATCCAAACAAGAGAAGCAAATAAATCATATGAGTAATGGAATATTTTTTTGTTTGATTTCCTAAAGTTTTAGAGCAGGCTCTGTCATCTAGGTTGTAATTTTCCTCTTTATATCCCATGGAATCTTCTGAGGAGAAGAGGCCAAAAGAATAAGCATGAGGCTTCTTTGGTCTTCGAGACAAATTAAGAGCATATATGCGTATCTACTAGTCTTCAGCTCGGACCCATGCCTGTACTTGGTCACCAGATGGTGGATAAAGATGAACATTTCGAGCTTGGCTAGCTCGTTGCCAGGACAAGCGTGAGCGCCGTTTCCAAATGGCAAAAAGGTATTGGGCTTGGGTGGAGTCTGCATTCACCGAAAGAAGGATGTTAGGTTGGAGCAAGCGAAGACGATGAAGGACATCAAATTGTATTATTATTATTATTATTATTCATGTGTCAGTTCTGGACCCAGTGGGCATGCAGCACTGTGGAAGCAAAGGTGGCATGTCCCTTAACTTGGGAATGCCTTTTTATAATTCTAACGCCATTTTAAGTGGAAAAGGTGTCTTAAAGGATCAAGTTCAAACTAGCCAGGTGAAAAGGCATTGCTGCCATTATCAAAGGTCAAAGCCAACGAGACTGTTCTCGATCACATGCATGTATATATATATATATATATATATATATATATATATATATATATATGTATGTATATTAAAAGTGAAATGTTTAAGAGACATGACTAGCGTGCACCACGTTTATTATAAATAAAGTAAAACACTTTAGGCTAAATCATGAGGGATTAAAAGTGCTGAAATCAAAATAAATTTTTGATGAAAATTTTACATAAGAAAATATTTTCATTCAAATATTAATATCTTATATGTAATTAAAGATATTATTAGGTGTGGTACAATAATTGTGGCGTAACAACGAGGGAAATGAATATTACTTGAAATTAATGTATATTTAGTGTCATTACTGTTCATTTAAAGTCATTACTGTTCATTTAAAGTGATGACATGACAGTGAATAGACCATTTTATTATAGCAGTAATATTAAGTACGTAATGCTCATAAGTACTATTATGGGCTGTTATCCATGCTAATGACCTTACGGAGGTGGACTGAAGTAAGGTCAACGACCGCCATGAGGGCATCATTTGAAACCATCATAAGCCATATATAGCTTCTAATGAAAGGAGTTGATGTAGTCAAATCGAATTTAACCATCTCTTAGGCCCATACCTTGAATCTAGAAGGGTCGAACTTCTGTGGATCTTGGAAAAATTCAGGGTTATGATGTATGTTCCTGAACAAAGGCATCACCTTCCATCCCTTGGGAATAAGGTACCCTGCACCCCATGAGCATTTCCTCTCACAAATTAGACTCTACGTATAATATTCATGTACTTAGAGAAATATTCATGCACTAATAAAAATCAGGCAAATCCAGCACATGTGCTAAACTGGAGAGCTTTCTCCTCCTTTTTTTTCTTTTTTTTTTTTCACTAGCCTGGTGTACTTTGGCTGCCAGAGGTGCTTACCTTTGTACTCCACATCGGCCACGGCCTCCCTAAACGTGAAGGAAATGATGCTTGCCATTCTTAAACTCTCCAATATAACCTGTATCAAAGAAGGCTCCATCACTTTCCATGGCCTATCGTAATCGCATACTCACCAGAGAGAGGGTTATCCACTACCATCTGGGTGGAGGAAGAGAAAGATACGCACCCTGTGAGTGAGGACCATGCTTCTTGTCTGGGTCCATGTCAAAGGTTGGCGTCCATACCCATTGGTCTCATGTATGCCCATTTGCTCCTCCTGCATGAAAGGGATATTAAGATTCAATTGCAGTACTAGTCGCCATCATCAGCTAGTTGCCAACTGGCTCAGAAATCTAAGGGCCCGAGGCCTCGGAATGACTACCACCTTCACGGCTTCGAGAAGCTCCGGGTTGTCATGGAGGTACTTGAGGATCCATGTGAGGACGCTGGCTGTGGTGTCCCGAGCCGCGAAGAGCACACCAATGACGTTGTCAGCGATCTGGTCATCACTCAAGTGCTCTCCCTTGTCATCTGACGAGCCCATGAGACGGCCCAAGAGATCCTTCTCCGCCACTGCCTTAAGCTTCTTCCTCCTCTCGTTCATGATCTCGCTCAGTATAATGCGTAGCCGTTTCCTCGCCTAGTAGGAAAATAAGCATAGAAAAATGAGCAATCTGATCATTCGTTCTAGAGGCGCTGATATATAAGGAGAGATGAAGGCTAGGCCAGCCTCTCTCTTACCTGAATAGCTTTGTGGAATAGAGTTCCTGGAATGTTAGTGGGGAATGAATTGTAGCCCTTGTCCACGATGAAGTAGTTTCTCTTTAACTCTTGCTTGTAGCGTTCTTCTAGTCGGCCACCAAAGATTGCCAGGATACCCACATCAAAGGAGAACTACGTGGTCGCAAGAAACGATCACGATCAGAGAAGAAACGCTAGCCAATTAATTACGAGAACGTACAAATATGATCTCATGAGGGGCAAATCGATCTACTAACCTTCTTCATTTCGTGGAATGTTTTGACCACATGGCCACCCCACGAGTCGAGCATGGAGATGACGATGGCCTCGATGTCCGGGACGAGGCCGCGGAGGGTCTCCGGCGCCAGCGAGCTCTGCACCAGCCGCCTCAGCCGCATGTGGTAGTCCCCCTGGTGGAAGAAGAGCGCCCAGGGGCCGATCATCCGCTCCTTGCTCCGGGGGTACGTGGGCTTGAAGAGGTTAGCTTGGGTCACCAGCACGAACCTGGCAGCCTCCGGGCTGGCCAGCATCACGCAGGGGCAACCCAAGATATGAGTCTTGAAGATCTCCCCGTACCTACAACTCAAAACTCTTTCAGTCCCATGCACTAGAGGAAAGCCAAATAAGGGAACACACAGAGCTGGCAGCCATGAGGAGAAGGAATGAATTAAACCTTTTCTGTTTTGTGGCAAAGAAGACATTAGGGTCTTGCGAGTAGAGCTGAAGGGTCTCTCCTACGTAGGTCCAGCCCATGGAACCCGGTGGGAGTTTCACTTTTGCTTGGGGTCTTCTCTCGTGCTTCCTCATGAGGAGATAGGAGAGAAGAGCGAGGAGAAGGAAGACGTAGACAAGGCTATAACCGATCTCCATCCCTGTGACAAAACCAAGATGGAGAGAGAGAGAGACTCTTCTCTTTCTCTTTCAGAAGCTGGGAGTTGGTCCGTGGGAGGAGCAAGG
The DNA here is from genome assembly GCA_900491605.1 of Calamus simplicifolius. NCBI lineage: Eukaryota > Viridiplantae > Streptophyta > Magnoliopsida > Arecales > Arecaceae > Calamus > Calamus simplicifolius. The sequence continues at coordinate 272,675 of UESW01005072.1, read as the reverse complement.
GAGTGGGCAATGGGAATTTGAAAGGATCTTTTGGGTGGGGTTGGAGAAAGCATTAGTGGGTTTATATAGAGAAGGTTGGAAGAGAGCCGTGATGGGAGTAAATTGGCATCTTATTTTCCGAGTCTTAAACGCCGATTTTTTGTAGTGAGTCGTGCACGGCAGATGAACGGCTCTTTACCGACCTTTTTTTTTATTTTTTGTAACCTTTTCTTTTCTTTTTTTCTTTTTTGTTTTTTGGGGAGGGAGTTGTTGGGAGAGAGAACTGGTAGAATGAAATCTAAATTTTACACAGTATAATCTTTATACTATTTCTTTTGAATAATGGGGCCCAAGCATGGGACTCAAAAAAAGATCTGTGCCACTTGTCGTGTGGGTATTTATGCATTTCAAGGGGCCACAATATTTAACGAGGGTGCCGTGTCGAGCACTCACCTTACGTGATTAAGTGGGGATAATAGTTGGCTTTGCTGCCATGCTTGCAGGGTGCGTGGAGACTGGAGAGAGAGAGAGAGAGAGAGAGGGGGGGGGGGGGGGGGGGGGGGGTGGGGTAGCCATCGGTTCGATATCTGCATGAAACTAAGAATAAAAAAAGTAATCAATTTTACGATCTGATTACATTTATATCTAACTAAATTCAATTATATATATATATATATATATATATATATATATATATATATATATATATATATAATACATATTTATTTCTTTATTTCCTTTTCCACGAATACAATAAGATAGTGTTTGAAATAAGGAATAAGAGGGGATATCTCCTGGATATCCCCTTTTATTTCCAAAAGCCATAACTATAAGGGATAGCTGGGAATAAAGTTAACCAAAAGATAATCTATGGTTAACCATGGGATATCCCCTCAATTTATTTCATATAGAATGCAGGAATAGCTGATTATCCCTCCAAATAAGAGTAAAAAAAAGTTATCCTATAGATTTACCTTTTTGCATTTGATATTATCAATGGGATAGCCAAGGGATATCCCTAGTGATAGTCAGAAGATAAACTCTATCACATACACTTATCCATGAATAATATTTTTTCTATCAAACACTACATAAGAGTTAGATAAATGAAATATATTGTTTAGGATGTCAGAGTACGATAACAAACTGGATGCAAGAACGGCCGAGCCAGTAGGTGAGATCAGATTTGCCTTTTGCTAGAAAATGTAGAGTTTATTGTTGAATTTTTTATATAAAAATTGTTATAACTGTAAAATATATATATTCATAACTGAGAGGAATTGATTCACTTAATTGTAGGGCCATACTATTCACCCCAAAGTTCGCATTTTCATCTGGAAGATGACTTGGGACTGTCTTCCTACGTGCTCCATGTTCTCTGGAAGAGGCATGGCGATCATTCCTACGCGCCCGTTATGTGGTACTGTGGAGGAGACTTCTGACCATGCTATCTTTACCTATGGCAGAGCGAGAATGGTTTGGCAGCTTGCAGCTATTGTCTATGGGATGAGAGTAGTATACAGTGTTCCACATCCTTTCTGACGATGATTCGACAGGATAGGGAAAGGAACTTCGGTCGATCCAGTTATTTAGCTGCTTATATAGCTTATCAGCTTTGGTTGTCTCGGAATCGTTATATATTTTCTGATGCTATTGATTCTCCTCAGAGGATTATCAGGACAGCTATGTCCCTCTCTACTGAGTATACTCGCCATCAGTCTGCCCTTGACTCTGATAGCCCTAGCTTCTGGGATTCCCTTGCTGCCTCTGCAGTGCACCGGCGTATGATTTTCATTTCTTGGGAACCCCCTCCACTTGGGCTTGTCAAAGTCAATTTTGATGGCAGTGTTTGTAGTCGTCTGGCGGGTTTGGCTTTTGTAATCGTAGTTCTGATGGATCTTTGCTGGCGGCTGGCGGGTTTGGACTTCTTGACATCTCTGTTCCGACTCCTGAGTTGTATGCTGCATGGGCTGGCATTTCCTATGCCATACGCGGCTTAGGTGCTCATCGGCTTATTATTGAGGGTGACTCTATCACTGTGGTTCGTTGGCTCCGACAGGAAGTGGGCGACTCGTATCTAATCAACCCTATGATGTCTGACATATGGTCGATGATTCATCAGGCTGATTTTATTCAGATTCGGCACATTTACCGGAAAGCTAATTCTGCGGCTGACTGGATTGCTTCCCGGGTTGCCCATCATTCGGGACCATGGTATTGGGTGCCGGGAGATCCATGCTCACCTGTGTTTTCTCTTATTTTGTCTTCTGATATATTGGGCTTGACACAACCTAGACTGATCTGATCGCCCATTTGTACCAAAAAAAAAAAATTATAGGGATAGCAGTCAGATAAAATCAATATACTTTTTTATACACTCAAAACTAATATTTTCTACAGATTATTCTATTTATGATGCTAATTATATGTATTTATTATTATTTGAGTGGAAGATTGTCTTAGCTGAGTTGATTGTAAAAGTACTTTGCTTAAATTAAAATACTACTACAATCCAGTGAGGCAAAATCCAGAAAATATTTTATCTTGCTTATAATAGATATTACAGTTAATATTACTATTGGAAATGACTCGTATAATAGATGCCGTAGCTGAGATTATTATTATTTGTAATGTGGCCTCTACTAAAAAACCACAAATCTTTCCCTATATCGAAGTCATCGGATGTACCAATCCTCACACACACACACACACACCCCTCTTTTTTTTTTTTTTTAATACACGGCCATCACACAAGTCTTATATGAATTAGCCCAGATATATCAGAATACAAAACTTGAACCAAAACAGGGAGACAAGGATCACCCAGCCTCCAAAGCCAATGTCCAGAGTGTTGAGCCACCGAAGCCGTCACTCAATCAGCCACCGAGTTTGCTTCACGAAAAATATGACATATATGGGCTGAAGTTATTGCAAAAGAATAGACCAGGAGTCCTGAAAAATCGGATTGTTGGGGGCAGCAGGAAAATCCTCTTTCCATAACCATCTAATAACCGTTAAAGAATCACCCTCGATAACTAATCTATGGGCATGAAGAATCTTAGAAGCATAAATAATACCAGTCCAGGCCCCATAAAGCTCGGTCATAGGGACCGAAGAATCGAGGGTACCAAAACGTCCGCTGCCAGCATATCACCCTGAGGCCCTCGAATAATAAAGGCCAAATCAGTAAGTCTGCCACGAACACGACCATCAAAGTTGATTTTAACAAATCCTGAAGGAGGGAACTCCCAGGAAATGAAACAACCCTCCTTTCAAAAAAAGCAACGGCTTTGAAAGTTCTCAACCTAGTTAATTGTTTTGGTGTGGCTATGCTTACACTGCTAGAGCCACGAAAATTGCACCTCCATTTAAAGTAAAAGTGAAAAATAAAGAGCGCTAAGGCTGTGATACCTTGCTGCACTGCTTGAAAGATGCAATCACATAACCCTTAAAATAGTGGGTCCGTTGTCATGTTCATGAGACTTTCTTGTGCATCTGTGTAAATTAGGGATCTAGAATGCCATTTATGTGCCTAACATATTATTTCAATAGTTTTGATTAGACATACTTATAGACATATTTAGTAGTACTAGACACTACAAATTTAAGTTGATCTTATGCTCAAGAATTTTAGTGGATCTGCTTCAATAGATCATGAGTTGCAGTCAACATCAAATATAAAATTTTAGCTGATCTTATGCTCAAGAATTTTAGTGGATCTACTTCAATAGATCATGAGTTGGAGTCAACATCAAATATAAAATTTTAGCAAAACAGCTAATGATTTGAAGTCCACAATGAACATACAAATTAAAGATTCAAATGTTCTTGAGCTGGAAGTAGGGAGACTCCTGCACTATTTTACTTAAACAAATTTTGCTTTCTGATCTATCGAGGTTGACTCGCACTAAACTAGTGTGATCACCCATCTGTACCAAAAAAAATTTAAATTATTAAATGTGATCTAAATTATAAAAAAAATCTAGCTAGAGAGAGATATTACATGTTTTGATGGCTGATCTTTAATTTAAGCCTACAATGGATATAAAAATGGATAATTTTAATAGCATGATATTATACCATGCCATGATTTAATCACCATAATCTTGCAAATTCAGATTTATTCATATTTCAAGATTTGTTGATCATAATCAATAAAGTATATCATCAATTTATACTCCTTATTCATGTACTTAGGTATATTAGTGCATTTCATATGGTTCATTTTTACAAATGCTTGATGTAAAAATTAAAATCCCTATAGTGCAGAGAAAACCCATTTTCAATAATCAATTCCAGTAGCTTGTGATCGTTTTGGAGTTATTAAATATTGTATCAAATGTATCATATTTAGTGTAATGTACAATGGATAAAACAATAATTATTTTAATCTATTTTTTTGTTAGAAATAATAAAAGTTGATAAAAAAGTTTTAATGGAAATTTATAGAAAATAATTACTATAAAATATTGAAAGTGTTATATTAATCATTACCAAAAATATATTATATTAATTAATAATAATAAGGCTAAAAGAAGGATTATAATGCTTCAAGATAAAAATAGAAAACTTTGTTTTTTTAAGTGTTTGATATGGAGGAGCTTCTTCATTGAGAAAAAAGAGGTTGGATGCTTGAGATTTCTTAAAAGATCACTAGAATCCAAACATTTATATGCATTGCTCTCTCTCTCTCTCTCTTTCTCTCTCTCTGGATAAAAGATTCAGATTCCATAAGAGGATAGAAGCATTAAAACTATATACATATAAAGAGAGAGAAGGTAAACTTGAATATATTAAATGTAGTCAAAAATCTGAATTTGATCATCTCCTTTATCTTTAAATCTACACAGTTTATGAACTTCAAAGATGAAATTGATGAAAAAGATGAGGTGACTCTCAAAATTATATGGATCCAAAAATGAAAAAGATGACTAGGTCATGTACTTGACTACGTTGGAATGTAGCTAAATATATCCCCCTCTCTCTCTATACACATATGTATATACATATAGACATAGATATACACACATATAAAGTTTTATGTCTAAGGCTTGAAATTTTGACTTAACTAATGAAGGTCAGTATGTTTTTGTGCTATAGTACAAAGGTATTTGCTATTATACTTTTGATTATATTTGGATGGTGCTATAAAATATAGAACATAAGAGCATTAGTTCAAAGTTAAAGTGATTGAACAGTAGCCTTAAATGAGTGGGATTGAAACTCTATTTCTAAAAAAAAAAAGAAGCTAAATTCTAGTATAGAATCTTTTTATTATAGAATCATTTTAATTTTACTCTTTATATATAATTGAAGATTAACACATCTCTCAAAGTGAGAGAGTATCACTAACATTATATAAAATAGGATGTAATAAAGTTTAGCATTGTAGGTCTTCCAAAAGATCACAAGACTGTCTCCTTTAGCCGAAAATCTACAACAAAAGTTTCGGACTGGTGGTTCCGGTGGAAACCCTCCGACGCTCAAGTTAGCGGTTTTGAGAACATCAGTAAAGATGAGATAGTAGAAGTCAAGTCCCCCCTCCTCATTGTGAGTCAGAGTTTTTATATACCTGTTTAGAGGTCCCTCTTATCCTTCGTGAATAACCGTCGAATCATGTCTTTCGTCAAAATCTGCTCCGTAAATGGTAGGTGGGCGCATAGCCGCTAAATGCGCGCCGTAAATATCGGTAACTGTCCATAGTATATCGGTAACTGTCCGTAATCTTGGCAAAGAGCGGGTTAGCAGGCCATGTGACAGTCTTAGGCGCTTTAGATTAATGGGCACAATATTCAAGGTTGGTTCCACGATCGAAACTATAGGCCGAGAGCATGCCAAGGCGACACTCGAGGCCAAGACCGAAGCCGAAGCGATACTCGAGGCCGAGGCAAGGCTCGAGGCCGAGGCTAGGCTCAAGGTCAATGTTGAAGTTGAAATGGTCCGCGATCGAAGCCTTGGCCCAAACTAGCTGTCAAATTATTATTTGGCTCCGAGAACGTGCAATCGTTACTTGCTTAAGGGCCTGATCAGCCACATCAATAACTACTATCACATTTGATAAATATATGACATGCATCGAACAAACATCAATATTACAAATCAATTTTGTAAGACAACATAATCATCATACTTTAGTTGGCATATGCATAGATGCCATACGCAATAGTGGGTTCATGATTTTATTATGGTGGCCAACACCATTACTTCATCATATTTTTTTTTTCATAATCTTTAAATTTTATTTTAAATAATGACTATCTTTTATCATTATTTTTTTGAATAAATAACCTAATAATAGAGAAAAAGAATGATATTATTTTTTAAACATAACTTATGCATAATTTTTTAAGGTGTTGCTATAAACAATTCTGAAAAACATTAAGCATTTAATAAAATATCCACCAAAGTTATGTCAAACCCTTCACCTCCCCTCCCTCTTTCATTTTTTTTTTTTTTCTTTTTGTTTGTTTGCTGCAGCAGCAGCAGCAGCACTAATAAATACAATTATCATGATAGCTACGATTTGAAATCCAGAGTCAGTCCCCGGATTGGATGCATAACGGCCATCAAAACTGTTATAACGAAACAATAACCATTTTCCGTTGGGGGGGGGGGGGGGTGCGAAGGTGTCGTCCGGCTGGAGCGCAGCGGGGGATCCAACGGTCGAGAAGAGCCGAGACATGTGGCGCGCGAGTACGGAAGACCGAACTCCTCCGTCTCGGGAAACTTCCCGAAGCGTGGGCCCCCGCGGCACAGGGGCGTCGCAGTCGGAGGGCAGCTGGATGGGAACACGTGTCGGGATCCTGGTGGTGCGGCCTGGCGAGATAATTCTAGGTGGCGCGGAGGGACCGCGAGTCCTCTCCTCCGCCACCCTCGTCGGATCCCAGCCAATCATGTCGGCGCGCCCACCTTCCTTGTATTGCTTCGTGACGCACCGCCTTTAGCGTAGTAGGCCTGGCCATCCCACCGAGCGTTCGCCATCCTGTGTCAGGGCCTTTTGGCACGTTTAAGGTTCCCCCAGCTGAGGCCGGAAATCGTGCTATGTTGGCACCATAATTAATTAATTAATTAATTAATATGGCCTATTATTGATCATTGTTCAAAATATCATATAATATAAATATGCATAATTTATTTAATAAATAAATAAATAATAATATGAATAGATATTATTCGATTCCTTTGGCCTGATTTGTTTGATACAATTCTCTTAATATATTATCAACAAAATTAATCTTAAATTTTTAGATTGATTTAGATCAAGGCATAATATGATTTTTTTTAGTGCCATAATTGTATCAAAATATTTTGTATTGGGTTTAACTTTTATTCGTGTAAGCCCAAGATGTGATAGATGAGTCACAGAGATTTAAGAGCTTAGGCTATTCCTAAGTCATGTGGGTCGGTTGTGATCCAAGAATAGAGAGCATGTGAGTCATGGGATTTGAATGCTTTCTTGCATGGCTTAGAAGGAAGTTTTTTGAGAGAATATTTAATAACAAATTATAGGTAATGGGATTGAGTTCATGAGGATTGGACTCAAATTTTTAGATAGAGTTGGTTATGGACTGATACGAAGAAGTTTTATTTCTGGATCTAACTGGATAGATCAAGACCAAGAAATAAAGGCATTCTCTTTTTCTTTCATATTCATCTATTTTTCTCCTTCTTTATCTTTCCTCACACCGTCACACGCCTGATCTCGACGGAAGCTGTGCAACAATTCTTATGTTGTATCCAATTTTATTGTCTTATGCTTAAAACTTCTTCATCTGATAGTCTTACTCACCATTTGTGTTATCAAACTTGTATTAGCTTTTTTTCCATGTATACAGTTATCAAGAAATTTTTGATCATAGCTTTAGCTAGCATCATGCAATATCATGTTATCTAAATCAGGATGTTGTGGTCATTTGGTGTCCACACATAAGCATTCCCTATGATATTTGATATTCCACTTTTGGGTAATTTGGTTTTGTATCTTGTGAAAAAATGATGCAAAGTCTTCAGTTATGTCATGGGATCCAAGTGCGTTCCACTTAGCACCACAGCTCTTGTTGCCGGGCATGGCTTGCAATCCATATCTTCAAAAATGTCACCCACTTCGAATTGTGCCTCTCTTTATTGACCATGGGTTGCAATTTTTTTAGAAGTTTTCTTTTCTTTTTTTTTTTTCATTTTATTATGTGGCAATTAAAATAGAGCTTAATCGTTCTATCCTCACTGATCCAATCATAGGCTACACAACTTGCTACCGAAAACAATTGCATCCTCGTTGGGCAATGTTGGATGTCCACTGCAAATTAAAGGCTTATCTACCACTTTGCATATATCTACTTCTTGATACATTTCGACATAAAGAAGCTTCCTAATCCAGGAACCAACTTTATGCTAATCCTACACTTACATCTTGGTCCCTAAATTGTGAGGTCTTGATGTCCCAAACTTGAAATCAAATTCATGGTTTCAAAACTTACCAAAACATGATGGTATGATTGTATTAAATCAACATTGGTAAATTCGTATCAAGCATGTATCAATTTTTTGTACCAATAGTAATGGTGCTGTGCAGCAAAGATTGATATCAATGATTTTTTTTAAAATTTATTAGAAATTATGAGTTGTGACACCTATCGTTCATACAAATATATATCATTTAAATGAAAAATGAAATGCGGCTTTGTAATTACATTTAGGTAGTGTTTGAAATAGGGATAAGAGGGATATCATTTAGGTAGTATTTGAAATAGGGGATAAGAGGGGATATCCCTTGGATATCCCCTCTTATTCCCAAAAGTCATAACTATAAGGGATAGCAGAGAATAAAGTTAACCAAAGGGATAATCCATGGTTAACTATGGGATATCCCCTCAATTTATTCCCTAGAGAATGCAGGAATAGCTGGTTATCCCTCCAAATAAGAGTAAAAAAAGGTTATCCTATGGATTTACCTTTTTGCATTTGATATGATCAATGGGATAGCCAAGGGATATTCATAGGGATAGCCAGGGGATAAACTCTATCCCGTACACTTATCCATGGATAATATTTTTCCTATCAAACACTACCTTAAAGCCTTGGTCCAATCTCCTAATATTTTTTTTTTAATATTACTTATCTTTAATGCCTACTTTAATTATAAAATTCCACAATAGATATGGCCAACATGTTGCTTGGTTGTTTCTAAAACTTTGCTCTTGCCTTTTAAAATTTTAATGCTTGAAGGATATAGGTTGACAAAATTGTTATAATGCTCACTAGGTGGTTCTTTTTTTTCTTTTTTGGAATTGACGGGTGATCACACCTGTTTAGTGCGAGTCAGCCCGAATAAATCAAAAATGGAAGCTATTTAAGTACAATGAGGCAGCGGTCATCCTATTTCCATAACCAAAAACCCAAGAAATAAACCACTGCACCCATAATCCGATTGATCGCAAAGTTGGTCTCTCGATATACATGTGAAGCTGGAGACTTCCTTAGGTAGTGTTTGATAGCCCAAAAGCTATCCCTGGATAAATATACGGGATAACATTTATTCAAGGGATAGCTGAGGGAATAAGTATTTTTTTAAAATTATAAGTCTGCCATCAAGGGATAACTTTAGTTGTTCCTAGGTTCCCTAGGGAATAAGTTCAGGGGATAACCCATGGTTAACCATGTGTTATCCTCTCTGGTTAAGTTTTTTCAGACATATCACTTCTAGCTATAGCATTTGGAAATAAGAAGGGATATCAAGGGGATATCCGTTCTTATCCCCCATATCAAACACTGTCTTAGAGTAGACCAAATATCACTAGGTCCTCCTTTCAAAAAACTTGAATTACTATCCTTGATGTGATTACGTAAAAACTATTTCAACAAGCCCATGAAGATCTTTCAGTCCTATCGCTTTTTATATTGATTTTGACCATGCCTAATCCATTATAAATGTTTATATTGCCTTTATTATCATCAAGATCTTATTTGCGGTCAAATAGTTGTCATGATTGTCTCAAGTAGCTACTATATGAACCCCTGATACGTAATAAAAGGCCTCAAGCCAACAATGAAATACTCAAGAATAAGCAAAATTGCATAAAACTTGTAATTAGGCCGCATAATTTGTGTAGATTGCATTGCATCTTGGCTTTGTAAATGGTTATGTACGTAAATTGTAAGAATGGGTTCTGCAATCGTACCTGTTGAGGCCTTTACAAGGCTACTCTGATGTGCTAAAATTTGCACAAATAGAATCACAATGTTGTGCAACCTTTCGGCCAAGTACCAATTTTTGACCCATATAAAATGATCACAAGTCAACAGTTTGCCTAGAGTTCATTGACAGGCCTTCACTGGCGATCTAGAATCAATATAAAAAGGTTACATTAACATCTGCTCTCCACATTCATAAACTACTTTATCTTGGTGATGAATTAATTCCCCCCCCCATACGCTTTCCTCTCATAGAACTTTCAACCTGTCCCAATTGCACTTTCTTATAAAATTTCTACAGGTTTTCATGCTGATCTTTGTGATAAGCGGTATCAAAATCTTTAAAAGTTGTTTGGATAATCAAAATTACTCTCACTCAAATGGGCTGACATAGCCATTTTAATTAGCCACGTAAACTATATGGTTCATGCTAGAAAATAAAACATGAGCGTGTTAATTTGTCAGACAAAGGTACAAGTTTCTATTTAGCATGATTAAATTGGCGTACAGATGTTGGAGCTTCAAAATTTAAACAACCCTTCAAGATATGGATGAGTATAATCTGATAGAAAAAATGAAGGAAAATGTTTGCAAAAATGAAGAAGAACAAATTAGTTTTACTGCTACAAAATTTGAGTTTTTTTTTTTTTTGTTAAGTCGGTGCCATTTTATATCGATTTAATGTGAATGGTGTAAAAAAAAAATTTTTACAGTGTAAAAAAAAATATCATAAAAATATTATTTAAAACAATTTTTAAAATTACATTTCAAACGGCGCTTTAATGCTTTAGTGCCACTTAGGTAGTGTTTGAAATAGCGGATAAGAGGGGATATCCAGGGGATATCTCCTCTTATTCCTAAGGTAGTGTTTGAAATAGAGGATAAGAGGGGATATCCAGAGGATATCCCCTCTTATTCCCAAAAGCCATAACTATAAGGGATAGCAGGGAATAAAGTTAACCAAGGGATAATCCATGGTTAACCATGGTTAACCATGGGATATCCCCTCAATTTATTCCCTAGAGAATGTAGGAATAGCTGGTTATCCCTCCAAATAAGAGTAAAAAAAGGTTATCCCATGGATTTACCTTTTTGCATTTGATATGATCAATGGGATAGCCAAGGGATATCCCTAGGGATAGCCAAGGGATAAATTCTATCCTGTACACTTATCCATGGATAACATTTTTCCTATCAAACACTACCTAAAAGCCATAACTACAAGGGATAGCTGGGAATCAAGTTAACCAAAGGGATAATTCATGGTTAACCATGGGATATCCCTTCAATTTATTCCTAGAAAATGCAGGAATAGCTGGTTATACTATGGATTTACCTTTTTGCATTTGATATGATCAATTAGATAGTCAAGGAATATCCCTAGGGATAGTCAGGGGATAAACTTTATCCCGTATATTTATCAATGAATAATATTTTTTCTATCAAATATTATCTTAAGCATTATTTTTTCGTTTAAAACGAAACTTTACTGTAAAAGTAAGATACAATAATTTTTTAAAAGTATCATTTGATACGATGCTTTTTGATGCGATGCTTTTAAAAGCATCATTTTAAGTCACGTTTTTTATCTGTTACATTAGAAAAAAAAAAAAAAAAAGTATTGAAGTGATTTTTTTTTTGAATATCCTTTTTATATAAAAAAAAAACATTTCACGCGCAGCATTCACGTAAAATCAATGTCAGATGATACGGATTTAAAAAAAGAGCTGGCAAAATTTGTTGGCTGCTTTTGTTATTGGTGCTGTACAAAAGACTATTGAGTTATGGTTTCGATCAGAGCTAACTGGAATTTTGTGCAACAAAGTCAGTCCGGCGTTTGAGTAAGAATCGGAAACTCCCCGAATACATTCATATGCGCGACAACACGATCCAACTATGAAGGGACTAACGACTGTTCCGAATATCTTTGTCACTGCAGCACCTTGGATTCTTTTCTTGCCGCATTTCCCATTTCTTGGCTTGCAACGTCAGCATAACGTAAAACCATAATATATATAAAATTGATATTAATGTAAAATATTATATTAAATATTTAAATATTATTTAGTAAAAATTAAATATATAATCAAATTAAGTATTAAATATTTATATAAAAGTTAAGCATGTAATTTAAGGTTATCATTGATAATCTTAAGAATCAAATTACTTTAACTTAAATTTAATTGTTAAACATGTTTATTTTAAATTATTAAAATAAATTACCATGAATCAAATGGGTATATTATTTTCATGTACCTTGTCAACCTTTTTTTATCTTGGAAGTTTGTGCCGACCAGTTGGTTCAGAGACCAATGTCGAAGCTACTAGGTTCTTCTCAAGGCTTAAGGGTTTGGCAAACTAATTTGATTTTTTCCTGCTAACATTAATGGAATGCTTGGCATCAAGCATCAACCAAATGGTAATGCCCCAACAATGAAGGCACTGTCTGCAGTTGACCAGACGAGAAATGTCCCAATCAAATTGGAACAAATCACAAAATAGATGGAGATGTTGCCTACCAAAACTGATCAATGAATTGCTACAGTCACGTCCCGTGCATTGTAACCATGAAAGAGTTTCCTTCTTCTAAGAGAAAAAGAGTTGATGAGGCACCAGGCCTGCCGACTGTCACACCGTCGGCGCCGTTGGATAAGCATGAGCCTTCCATCAAGATTTTGTCTCCATCATTCTGGTTCCTTCTTTTGAGAGTCATGATCAATTCTCTAGAATTAACAGTCTCAACATAGTTCAAAGCTATGCGAGTTTAATTCGGTTCCACAAAAGTCTTATGAATCTAGACTTGGGCACTGGGGCTGCGTAATAGTTTTATATACTTTTCGATATGAAAAAGAAAGTCCACAACTAACTGGACTAATAATTATTGAAAAGAAATATATTATATTTTAGAAATTGACTTTAATAAATTTAATATATACTATTGACGTCAAGTCACATTCCTTAAACGCCGGAAAAACGAAGATCCTTCTCGGCAAACTCCTGCAAGAAAAGTCCCCAAAGATCGAATATTCCGGTGGGGATCCTCCGACGCTCAAGTCAGTCACTCGGGAACAGATAAGAGTTAACTAACAGAAAGAGGCTAGAAAACTAGAGTTCAGGATCCTTTCCTCGTCATAAGTGTGGGCCTTTATATCTGTTTGAAGGTTCTCCTCTTTCAAGCTTCCAGAAGGTTGATGATTTCGAGATATTGCTGTTCAATAACGGACAAAAAGGCAAGGCCGACAGTGACGGATTATGGGCGTGTCAGAGGTGTCCTGCCTCACTTGCCACCTGCCAGTGCAGCATTACAGGTGTCTGGTGGCTATGGTTGCACCAAGCGCACGCCGTTACGGGGTATGGCCACATGCAGCCATAGGCGAGTGGTGGACCATACGCCGTAATGGGGTATGGCCACGCACTATTATGGACGAGTGATGGACCATACGCCATTATGGAGTACGACCACGTGCTGTTACGAATGTGTCAGGTGGCTCGAGGCTAGGTTGCTGGTCCCAGGGCCGGACCATGACAGAAGCCCGAGGCCGAGAGTGCCTCAAAGGCTGAGGGTATCTCGGAGGCTGAGGTGGGGCTCCGTCAGTCTCCCACTCTGTTAACCCTGATGGTGCTGAATCGGCACGTCAGCCTCGGAGGCCGAGGGTGTCTCGGATGCTGAGGGTGTCTCGGAGGCTGAGGCGGGGCTCCGTCAGTCTCCCACTCCGTTAACCCTGATGGTGCTGAATCGGCCACGTCAGCCTCGGAGGCCGAGAGTGTCTCGGAGGCTGAGGGTGTCTCAGAGGCTGAGGCAGGGCTCGGTCAGTCTCCCATGCCGTTAACCCTGACGATGCTGAATCAGCCACATCAGATGTTCCCTCGCCCCTGAGATGAAGCGGGCCCATCTCTACGAAAGGGGTGTCACCTCTCCAGTGGCTGATCCCCGTCAGTTGCCAACCGCCCCCGGACACATGTCTCTGGGTGCTGCAATGACTTTACACGGGCGACGTGGGGATGTGAAGGGACGGCTACTGTCGTCCACCTGATCTACTGCGATCATCCTCAAGGCGAGGTCGTCCTCTTGAAATACATGAAAAGCGGCCGCCATCATTGCCATCATGACGATGACGTCAGCGGCGCCCCATCATTGGACGGACGCGGATCGTCTCACGCACCGAGCGCCTGCCGAGGTGACCCAACCTATAGCGAAGGTCCGCATGGCTGAGTAAGTAGAGTGGGACGATTTGAAATCTGATAAGACCTGGGCGAGGGCTGAATCTCGCCATTTTGTTTCATCTGTCATCGTCTTCCCCTGACTCCCGTCTTTCCTGCAACCTAAGACCAGCCTCAATTATTTTCTTGCCACAGGTCAGCCTTCTGTCCTTTTCAGACCTCTTTCCTTCCTTCTCAACCTCCTTCATGGCCTCCTCTCCTTCTTGGTCTGTCGCTTCTCCTAGCGACAACATTTCTTCCTCAAGGCTTCGTGCCTCTTCTTCTCGTCCCCTCTCGTGGTCCTCCGATCCAGAGGATCGCGCTCCCCTTGCCCAGCGGTAGGTCACCGGCCGGGCTCCCACAAGGGGACGCCCGGCGGCCGCTGGCAGGGCTCCAGCGAGGAGGCATCGGGCGACGGCCGGCACCTCCTCGAGGGTGGGGGCGGAATCCCCAACGGGGACCACCTCTACGGTAACGGGCCAAGACCTAGTGAATATCAGGGCCCATTACCAGATCTCCCGAGATGTCGGGCTTTTCCTTCTGACCCCCGATGATAGGGTAGTCTCTTTCCGGCCCGGTAGAGTGGCCATTTATGAAATTTTCTTTAGATTAGGTCTTCGCCCATCTCTCCATCCTTTTTCCATCAATCTTTTGGATTATTACTCCCTGACCCCCACTCAGCTGGTCCCGAACTCCCTTCGGACCATTTCTGGTTTCATCATTCTCTGCCACCTCCTCCAAATTATGCCCTGACTCTCCCTCTTCCGCTGTTTTTATATCCTTAGGCAGCAGGCCGGTTGGTGGCTGTTCCAGCCCTGACCTGGCCATGTCCTTAAGCTGCTTCTCCCCTCCTCCGTCAAGGGATGGAAATCCCGGTTCTTTTTTGTGGACTTTGACCACGTTAAGCCCGGTGGGGGGATCCTGACCTTCGGCCCAACATGAATTCCACCCCACTCCTGGGAGATAAGGAAGCACTGGGGTAGCTGTTGACCGCCGACATCCCCAGGTACACCTTGCTTCTATCGGAAGACAACTTCCGGCTAGCGGGCCTCACCACCCAAACCGGTGAGTAGAAGGCGTCCCATACTTAGCCAAATTGCCCTCTCTTTTCTTCTCTGTCAGTTTTTTTTTAACTCCGACCGATGTTGCGTAGTAATGAAGCCTCCGACCGCCATGCTCAGGAGGGCCGTAGCCAAGAGGATGAGGGCCCAAGGGGGACCGAGAGAGGGGCAGCAGGCCTCGGCCTCCAAACGTCCGATGGTGCAGGCTTCTCCGCCTCCCGAGTGCCGGGGACCTCCGAATGCACCCATGGAACTGATGGCCGACACCCCACCAGAGGAGGTGGGGTTGAGGGGGTGACCAAGAAGCCCCAAGTGCCTGCTGAACCAGCCCCGACGGAGGCAGAACAGGGCCCAGGCGCCGAGTCTTCGGTGGCAGCAAGCCCGCCTCTGGAGGAAATGCCGGCGGGCAGCCCCCCACGCAATGAGCCCGAGCACGGTGAGGCCGTCGAGGAAAGTGGGGCCGGACCGACCCCCCGAGGATTCTCCTTGATGAACGACGGACGCCGAGCGTAATGGCTCATGTCCCAGGTCGTTCAGCCCGACTTCCAGGAGGAACTCCGGAGCCTGGGGCGAACAGGTTCTTGAGGGAGGCCTTCTCAGCCTTAGTTCAAGTAAGTTACTTTCTTTGCCCTTAATTTGAAATTTCGAATAGTTTGCTTGGCTGACATCTCGAGTACAGGTGACGAACTCCCTGGTGCTCACTTGGGAGGCTATCGGCGAAGGGAGGCCGTCCTCCGCCAGGTCCAGCAAGACGCCGAGGATGCCCAAGCTTGGGCCGAGGCTACAGAGAAGGCTCTGGAATCGGCGAGGACTGACCGAGCCGATGAAATAAAGAGGTTCAAGGGCAGAGCGGAGGCTGAAGCCAGCCGACTGCAAGCGGCACTCAGTCAACTTACTGAGGCCGAGGGCGCCATCGAAGCCCGAAACATTCACATCACCGAGTTGAACTCGATCATCCAGGCGGCCGAGGATAGGGCGAGGCATGCCAAGGAGGAGGCGGAGCATGTTAAAGAGGCTGAGAGAGCGGCGACAGCCTCTCTGGCCGTGGAGAGGGAGGCCAGGGTTACCGAGGTGGAGGCCGCTGCTGAGGCTAGGGCTGTCGCGGCCGTGGAAGAATTCAAGGCATCGGAGCACTTCACCCATGAGCTGGTCAAAGCTAATGCAGATTCCTACATCCAAGGGTTCCGTGACACCAGGGAAAAGGTGGCCCGGGTCTTGGAGCTCCCCCACGCCTTGGAGATCGAGCCGGACCAGGAGTCTGAGGGGGTCCCCTCAGATGATGAGCCTACGGCCGACCCATAGTTTTGCGTTGTAATTTTTCCTTCTCTTTGTCTTTGTACCAAGTCCGGCCCAGTCGGAACCGGGTCATATAGGTTCTCCATGATGCGGCAAGATAGAGGTGGACTACGACTGCGGTGAGATAGAGGCGGCCAACTATCGTAGTCCGCCTTCGGTGGGTTGGTAATTCGGTGGCTGAGCTTTTTTAGTCGCTGGTTGTACTCATCGAGCCGACGCTTAGCTCGGCGGGAGATTCGGCCATCAAAGGACCCCTTTCTAGAAGATTCTGAGGAAGGGGAAGAGTGGCGGTAATGCCGATGAGGGCGCTCCGCCTCCTTCCCTTGTCGCCGCTTGGGAGATGCACTGGCGTGGCGAGAGGGTGACCAGGACCTCTTGGAGGCTTCCCAGCGGTGAGGCTTGGGCGAAGCATGGCGGTGGCGAGCTTCTCGAACGGGAGACCTCCTTCGAGCAGAGTGTTGGCTGGGTTGGATCACTTCTGGTACTGACGGGAGGGGCTCCGGTTGCTATGCAGCCGCCGCTTGATGCTGCAGGTCTTGGACCACAGTCACCAAAGATTAGACTTGTGCGGCAAGGGCGGCAAGCCCATCTTCTTGAAGCTGCTGCGGTGGTGGTGTAGGGACGTCGGCTAGGGGAGCTGAGGGGCCAACCGCCAGCGGATCAGCCCCTTGACGCTGCCCCCCAGCGTGACTGGTGGAGACCTCTCACGCACGGGTCGTCACCATTGCTTGAGAGCTCGGGGAAAGAGAAGTTGTCGCTGACAGGTTCGAAGCTTTTCTCTTCTCCCCCTTCCTGGCGCGCCAATCTATTGATGCCAAGTCACCTTCCTTGAACGCCAGGGAAACAGAGATCCTTCTTAGCAGACTCCTGCAAGAAAAGTCCCCAGAGACCGGATATTCTGGTGGAGACCCTCCGACGCTCAAGTCAGTCACTCGGGAATAGACAAGAGTTAACTAGCAGAAAGAGGCTAGAACACTAGAGTTCAGGATCCTTCCCTCGTCATAAGTGTGGGCCTTTATATCTGTTCGAAGGTTCTCCTCTTTCATGCTTCCAGAAGGTTGATGATTTCGAGATATTGCTGTTCAATAACGGAGAAAAAGGCAAGGCCGACAGTGACGGATCGTGGGCGTGTCAGAGGTGTCCTGCCTCACTTGCCACCTACCAGTGCGGCATTACAGGTATCTGGTGGCTATGGTTGCACCAGGCGCGCACCATTACGGGGTATGGCCACATGCAGCCACAGGCGAGTGGTGGACTATACGCCGTAACGGGGTATGGCCACGCATTGTTACGGGCGAGTGGTGGACCATACGCCATTATGGAGTACGACCACATGCTGTTACGGGTGTGTCAGGTGGCTCGAGGCCATAGGTTGCTGGTCCCAGGGCCGGACCATGACGGAAGCCCGAGGCTGAGGGTGCCTCAAAGGCTGAGGGTGTCTCGGAGGCTGAGCGTGTATCGAAGGCTGAGGCGGGGCTCCGTTAGTCTCCCACTCCGTTAACCCTGACAGTGCTGAATCGGCCACATCAGCCTCGGTGGCCGAGGGTGTCTCGAAGGTTGAGGATGTCTCGAAGGCTGAGGCGGGGCTTCGTTAGTCTCCAACTCCGTTAACCCTGATGGTGTTGAATCGGTCATGTCAGCCTCGGAGGCTGAGAGTGTTTCAGAGGTTGAGGGTATCTTGGAGGCTAAGACAGGGCTTCGTCAGTCTCTCACACTGTTAACCCTGACGGTGCTGGATCAGCCACATATATACCATATAATTTAGTATGAAATAAGGTTAAACACTGTAAAAGGCTTACTTTGATACGGCTAGGGTAAAGGGATTTGCATATATATATATATATATATATATATGTGGTTAGCTTAGCTTATGGAGTGTTGATTCTCAAACACCAGCCATCCAACAATTGTGTGGTCAACCGTGATTGAATCAGCTGGCACCTCTCCTTTTATTGATGCCACCTAAAAAAGTACATTTGGTGGATCTGAAGGTAAAAAATGAAGCACCTTTCAAGTTGAAGTTGTCGTGTAGTTTGGTCAAGCCAAGAAATTCATCCACTCTATCCATCGACTCATTCCTGAAGATTCTAACTTTTGAAGCTCTTTTCCATGGCATTATGTGGAATCCTCCTTAAAATTTATCTTTTGATAGATCAATTTATACAACCATATTTAGTATCGGAGCAGTTATTAAAAACCTCGATGGTCGCATCTTACTTCTATTAGCTATTCCTCTACCAATTTTTTGGGTTCCCTACGTAAAGTTAACTAGTGTTTAGCATAGTTTGAAAGTAGCAACCAATGTTTTAAAAATCGGATCGAAGAACAAACCGGTTTAACATATGGGTCATGAATCAACCGATTTGGTCAGGTAAATCGGTTTGATCGAACCAAATAATATTATAATAATTTTTAATTTAATAATATATAAATAATAAAATATAAATATCAATTTAAATAAAAAATTAAAAAAATTAAAAAATAGGGTTGGACTGGTTTGAAACCCGATCAATTCAATAGACTTTTTCGATTTTCACTGGATCATATAAAAGTCAACTTTAATAGTAAAACCGGATCGGACTGATGATCGGTTCCCGATTGAATCGGTTGCATCGATCCGGTCCAATTTTCAAAACACTGGTAGCAACTCAAATATTTCAGAGCTGCAAAATTATTTTTGAATATGATTCAACTACAATTGTATCTTGATTCTATGATCAGCCATATTGTCAATATTCATACTTAGAGACCTTCCCTTGATCATCTCATCATTCTCACAATTTGAATACGCATA
This sequence comes from Calamus simplicifolius, assembly GCA_900491605.1. Classification (NCBI taxonomy): domain Eukaryota; kingdom Viridiplantae; phylum Streptophyta; class Magnoliopsida; order Arecales; family Arecaceae; genus Calamus; species Calamus simplicifolius. Next base: position 253,154 of record UESW01005072.1, on the reverse strand, counting down.
TATTCACGAAAAAGCTAATTGGGTAGCAAATTTCTTAACAAATAATACATATATACATATATGAATGTATATATGTATATATATGTATATAAGGTAGATTTAGCTATATTTGAATATAGCTAAGTTTAGGATCCAATTACTTTTTTTATCCTTGGACTTCAATTTTTTTTACTTTTTTTATCTTTGAAATTCCTAAACTATGTAAATCCAAGGATGAAAAAGATAATTAACTAGATTTAGGCTTAATTATATTCAAATATAGCCCAATCAACTCTCTCTCTATATATATATATATATATATATATAGGAAGAGAAAGATAAATTTGGTTACACTCACATATAATCAAGCTCTAAGATTGATCGTCCTCAAAATCAGTCCATCTTTTTTATTTTTAAAATCCATAATTCATATAGATCTAACTATATAAAAGATAAATCAATTTAGGTTTGACTACAGACAAGCATAGCCAAAGTTCATCTTTCTCTCTATATATATATATATATTAGACAGGAATCTAGGAAGATATTGCACTCTAGGACTGAGAGCAAGCCTAGAATCTCACCATGGAAGCAACCATGAACCCATCAAATTATTCTGACCACACAAATGAACATTGCCATTATCATAAATAATAGAAAAAGATAGATATGAGTCACTAGTGAAAGTATCTTAAAAAGAACTTCAAAGAATTTTTCTTGAAACGTCAAAACTAAATAGACTAACCAACTTATCAATCTTTTGCAATTAGCTTTTTTTACCGAGATAATTCCAATTTTTGAGAAGTCTCAAGGGTTCCCTTCACCTCTCATGGCTAAGTCTAACCATATCACGCTCTTGACCCTTGGTGGGAAGACATGGAAGTAAACTCCATGAGTCTTCCTCACCGAACCGAATAATAATGTCCCATAAGGTTAGTTATGTAGGTAGTTCGCATACATGCACCTCAACCTAATATAAGACTGTTAGGAGTTATTTACAGGGAACATCCCTATATAAATTCTTAAATTCCTAAATATTTAGTTAGTATCTAAAATTTCTACATGGTAAAATATTCTTAGAAATCTCATCTATACCCAATTTTAAGACTATAAGATTAATAAGGAATGAGATATTAATTTTTAGTTTTAAAATTCTTTTATTTTAATTTTTAAAAATAAAAAATTATCATAAAAATTTGATTCCGCTCGCTTCAAACAGCTCCATAGGGTTTTGAGTTTATAGACATCTGATGAACATAAGTCAAACTTCATTCCTTTATCTAAAGTAAATGACACATGTTTTATCTTTTATAAATTGATGCAACCTAGCGATTTCAATGATATAGGTTGTTAATTAATTTAAATTAAATTTTTTTAAAGCAAAATAATATTAAAATATGCATCATTAGATGTAAAAATTATTCAGTTGTTAGCAATTTATATAAAGATAAAAAGTATCATTGAAGCCGCAATTTATGAAAACTTTACCCATTACCAAGGTCATGTGCAAAAGTCGATTGGTAAGAAAATGGAAGATTCATCGCCCATGGCACTAATCGGTTTTACTTTTCATCAAGGTCCAAATCCTTATGCTGGGCAGTGGATCACTAGGGGAAGGAGTATCTCTAATGAAAAAGAAAAAGTCTTGTTGCATTATCCTTCGATACAGCAAAAGAGCACTGGCTGCTCGGATTGACTGTCCGCACGTGCCGATGCATGTACGATGACCCAATGAGTCGTGCACCATACATGTCGCTCATTGGGCCACCACATACATGCTGGCACATGCAAATGACTAATCCATGCGATTGATGCACAATTGCTGCACCGAAAGGCAGTGCAGCAAGTCCTTTCCATCTCTAATTCATCCATAGTTCATATATTTTTTAAGCCATATGACTATAGAGGTATCCAGACCATGGGCAGTCCAGAAAAAACTAAGCCCAATTAGCCCGTCCAAGATAAATCCATGGCAGCCCATGCCTTTGCTCGTTTGGAAGTTGGCAGTCATGGCAACTAGCAGTAATTTGTAGCAGTTGGAGGTTCGGTTTAGTTTGTTGGCAGCAATTTGAATGCTATTGACTTGTTTGTGTTTAATGCTCATGCGAGCATGAATCTGATATAACCAAATAATTCAATCTTCAGTGAAATAAATATTCTATCCTGAATTCAAATCAAAATATTGTCTCCACTGAGAAGTTCTTGCTCTTGTTCCTCCTATTGGTAATGTAATTTTGAAGTGTGTGCACGGCTATTAGTTATCTCACTTGGCTTCTTCTTCTTCTTCTTCTCTCTCTCATTAAACTTTCAGTGGAAATATGAGCTGGTTGTTGCTCGCATCACAGTTCTGCTCCAAATCCCAGTGATGAGCTGGATCTCTCTCGCGCCAAAGGATTTTTCCACCTTTGCGGCGAAGCTGAAGTCTTTCCCCATTACATTGATTAGTTTGACGGACTTGACCATTGGACAAAACTTTACATAAAAAAGAATACCAATTGGAATTAGAAACCGAAAGGGACTGCAACACGAACATCACAAACTTCACTCCACTTCAAGGAGCGAGTTGATTCCATCAAGGAATATATCAAGAAGCCATGGAGGTACATTCCATTCAATGCCATCGATCCTCCATTGACGTTTGACAAGGAGCTGCCATCATTTCATATTCTTATCCCACGTTCATCTTTGACTCCCATCCAAAAACTTTCTCCAAGCACACCAGTACTTTCTTTTTCCTTCTGACCATAGCATCCAGAACCAGAAAATCTGTTCCATGGTGTGGATTCGTCAGCGTAGCGAAAGCCTCCTTTCATTGGATTTCATACCCACGGTGAAAGCTAATGCAATGACAAGAACTTGGCTGGCTGTAATTTGTACACAGCAATCAAACCTTATGTGGTGTAAACAAGGAGAGCTCATCCATTTATATATCATTCTTCAGATGAAAGCTGGATTGCTATAGCGCATCTTGATTGAAAGATCCAGCAGCTTAGAGCCCCACATTTTCCCCCTTGTGAGAGAGAACTCTTCGCCGAAAGAGAGAATATCCTACCTTTACTGCATTATTACAGCCAACCTGAAAAGAAATGGATGAGAAAATGGTAATGGGGATCTCTCCCATTGGATTCCAAATGGATAGACTTGGACTTGAGAATCCAAATCGGGACGGACCCATGTACCTGAATTTGAACAGGTCCCCCAGTGGAAGTGAGTGGGGATCACAATCAAAGACTATGGACCTGATGGATGCCAGTGGTGGGACCTTGAAATGAAGATGTAATGGTGCTAGGGGACCATGTCTCCACAGAATGCAGCTGACCATCTTAACCAGGTGGTGGGAGTTCAAAATCTCTGATTGTTATTTCAGCATGGTTGGCAACTTTTAGTCATTAAAATACATAAAGAGAGTTCTGACTTCATATCCTCCTGTGTAAGTCCAATTCTTAATGATTGTAGGATGGAACTAACATGACATTGACTTAGGAGACCAGCATTTGTGTATCTGTGACAGTGGTTTCCACATCCCATTGCGTGTGCTTGAATGCAATCTTGGTTTGCTTCACATCAAGCACGCATGAATCTGGTATGGCTTAATGAGAAATTCGGGACCAAAAGGGCTTTCTGAAACTATCTGTTCTACATTTCTTAATCAATCTATTCTACATTTCTTTGTGGTTGTCTCTGTTAATAATGGAAATGGAGTAGGACACCTCCTCTTGCAGTGGTGACAATGCAGCGAAGTCAAGGCTGCTGGTACAACAGCACTCTTCCACTATTATATGAAACTTGTTATTCTGTAGACAATGTTTAGCATACCAAAGTAACCATGACGTTCAAAGGAACTGCTATTTAGGAAGAAGATAATATATAAACTAAAGTTTGCAATCTAAACGTTCTCCGAGATGTGCTCACACTCTAATAGGTATGCTAAAAGTCCCCTCGTTTTGTTAGAAATGATTAAACTAGCTTGAAACTTGACTGATAAAATAAGAAGGAAAAGAAATATAATAGTTGTTTAAAATAAATAATTTATGTGCAAATTGCTGACTACTAAATAATTCCTAGAAGTCATAGTGCGCCATTCACAATCAGTCATCTCCTACTATAAAAACATAAAAGCAAAAGAGCTACTTTGCATCACCACACAAGAATTACTGAATAAGCCTCCATGGACTGCATGCTTTTTAACATTTTCTACTAGGTAGCTGTTCAATCATTCTCTCATATCTAAGCTTCCTAATAGAAATGACAAGCTCTCCTTTGGAGGACTAATCATATGCACTTCTTTTTCAGAGGAAACTGCATGAGATACAGAGATTCTCTTTCAAAAACAACGCTCCACTGCAACATTATTTCATTCCCAACACACCAAAAAATATACACAATCTATACACCTGAAGAAACGAAACAGCATGCCATGGGCTTTGATCTTGAGATTGGCAAAATTTAGCACACCAGTCCCTGTTGGCCCATTCGGCGGAGCCTCACCGCAGCAAAAGCTGGAAAACCTTTGGAGCAATTCCCTCCTTTGGCCAACCAACTTTAACATTCCTTTACATCACTGGAATCCAAATATTGGGTTATCTTTGGACAAGGACTGGTCCTCGGATGTTGACCTCCAATCGCCATCACACACGAGAGCGAGCTATATGCGTTTTTGGAAGGCCAGTCTTCTTGGAGGAGAGATCCGTGCTTCACAAAGGCTGTTCCCAGGAGAGAATTCACACCTTTTGCAAGGCAGTGCTTCAACCGTTAGGGTGGGGTGGGTGATCCAGAGCTGGGTTTAGATCCAAGGAATGGGGCTGAGGAGATCGGCGGGCCACGAGGACAAAGGCTCTCTGCCATGGTTTCCAATAGAAAAAGTTTTGCTGCACCATAGGATGAAGAACAAGTGCATGATTGACACGTGATGCATGCATACACATTCCAAAGGTAAAAATATTTTTTTTATTTCTAACATATATATATATATATATATATATATATATATATATATATATATATATATATATATATATATATATGCATGCGCTGCGCATCAATTACCGTATATGATACAATTTCTTCTTCGCCGCATGGCAAGACTTTTCTTTGCCGATATTGAGCTGAGCTAGTAGATTTCCTAGCTATGTGAAGTTTAGAGACACGTTGTAGTCTCGTTCTCCCTGGCCTTCTGTCCTAGGAATTGGATGTAGAGCAGACTCCATGCCTAAAAATGAAATTAATTTATGAACAACAAAAACTTTGAATGGATATATAGGTATATATATAATTCAGAAGGGTGGTACAAAATGTAGGTGTAGGCAACAATTCGAGAGAAAGGAATGTTTGATAATTATTTGTTTATCCAAATTAATATTTGAGAGTAAGGTCCCATTCAAATTTTTTTCTTTTTTTATATTTCAGTAAAAAATATAAAAAAGTATGTTTTGCTTACTTATTTTATTTTTAAAAAAAATCAAACGCCTTGCTTTTGAAAAAAAAATAAAAGTGAGAAATTTTCACTTTTTTTAGAAAATAATTTTTATGCTCTAATTAACTTTTTCTAAATACTTGTTGGTACATCACTCCAATGAGATCTATTTGTTTTAATATCAAAGTAAATACTTGAATTTATGAAATAAAAATTTTGAGAGAGCAATCATTTCTTTTCCAATCTCTTTTATTATAGAAAAAAATTAATTTCTTTTTCTCGAAAAGGCGAAGATTGATGTCCTTCAAAGCTTCTGGCATCCTTCACTTTCTCGAGACTATGCTGCACTACATCACCTTGAAGCATTTCTTAGCTCTACCATTCTTTTTCTTTATTTGTTTTTTCTTCTCAGAGAGTAGTCAGAAAAAAACATGACTACTACTTATCAAACATATTTCTTTTTTTTTTTTCTGTTGTTAAAAAAGTTAATTATTAAACAAATTCCTGCTATCAAATACCTAGCAGAAAAGGTAATTTTTTTAAGTTTTAGAAAAAAATGATGTCAATACCAAATGAGGCCTAACTTTTTTTTTTTATTTATTTATACATGCCGGTTCGGTTGGGTAAACAAATTGATGAATAGGCTCGTTTTTGTGTGGATATACTTCTTTTATTTTATTTATTTTTTCTCTCCCAAGGACAACTATCTGGAGGGATAAAATCAATAGAAGTGAAGGCTGTAAAGTTATTTATTTCTTGTCCCAACAACATATGCATGCTGAGAGATAAACAACAAGGAACAGCTGCAGCTCTATAGTTGTAAATGTCTCGTGACATTCATCAGCTTAAACCATTGCCATCATATCATATCATTCATAGCAGAGGAAACAACAATCTGACCAAGATCAGAATTAGGTTAAGAAGCCCATTTGGTGTCAGGCCAATAATCTACTCAGCATTTCGATGTATGACAAATGCCAAAGATCCCCTGCAAAATCAGCTCCCAATTCACTGATTAATGCTATTGAGCAGGTGTAAGACTGAAATCATGCTTGGCATGCTTAGTGCTTCACCATAGACAAGTCCAAGGAAAGATCATTAAGGCTTTAGGTTAAATCTTTGATTAGATCATATTTCCTTCGAGGTTTATAAAACCACTGCATATGCAATCTCATATCAAATATATTATACCATGCTAGTACCAAATTAATGCTTTAGTATAGGAAGGAGCTTTGTCAGCACGCTAAAATAACCTTTATATTGGATATACGTATACCAATATTGTAGCAATATGATATCTTGATCGGCATTGAGATTGCGAATCTTGTGAATCTTGATTTGATTTTCTAAGTTGGAGTGCAACTTGGACATTTTTTCCTTCTTTCAGTAGACTCCAACTTAGACATTTTTTCCTTCTTTTAGTAGATCGCATTTCCTTTTCTCATACACCGTCAAAAATGTAACAAATCCTTATAACACAATGCAACATAAACTTCTATTAAATTATCAGTATCCATGCATGCTCGGAATCTCTTTTACTTTTATCTAGAAGCTGAAATGGGAACAACAACAAGAATTTGAAAGCTAATCCCTGAGCTTATCAAAATCTCAAAAACAAGTAGTGGTTCTTGTTATGGATGGAGATTAATTTCATCAAGAGGAAGCCCCAAATCAAAGTTCACGAAGGAGTTGGCAAATCAATCATTATCCAAAAGTAACAAAATGAGATTTGGATAGATTTTAGGGAGTTAGTTGAGAATATTTTGATCATTATCCAAAAGTAACAAACATAAGATTTGGATAGATTTTAGGGAGTTAGTTGAGGATGTTTTGGCCATTATCCAAAGTCACCGAAGGGAGCTTTTCGAAGAGGATTTGAGGCATCATCTCAGCTGCAACCACCCACCACAAAAATCTCGTGTGGGAGTTACGAACGTGTGGAATAAATTAAAGGCTCAGTGAGGACCTCTGTGTGCTGCAGAGAGAATAAAAAAAAGGGGTTCTTTAATCTTTTAGTGAGACCATAAGAGTTTCTGAAAGAGAGTATTTTTGAGAGCTTGTACCTGATTCAACTCTTAGTGAAGCCTTGCAGATCCTGTGCCGCTGTGGACGTAGCCCAGTTTGGGTGAACCACGTAAAATCCTCGTCTCTCGCTGTTTTCTTTGATTTTGGTTGCTATTATTATTTTGTGTTTTTTATTGATTATATCGCAACTGCGTGCTTGGTCATACTAATAGCGATCTTATTAGAGGAATATTTGTTGTATTCCCTATCAAATTGGTATCAGAGCTTGGTTTTCTTCATATTATTACGGTCGGACAAATCAACAAAGAGATGGCAGAAGACAAGATCAAAATTGAGAAATTTAATGATCACAATTTCGGATGGTGGAGGATGTAAATTGAGGACTACCTATATCAGAAGGATCTTTACCTTCCATTAGAGGGAAAGAAGCCAGATTCAATGAGCGACTTAGATTGGATGATTCTGGATAGGAAAGCCCTAGCCACGATCAGATTGTCATTGACACCTCAAGTGGCGTATAATATTGCAAAGGAAAAGATCACCGTGGATATGATGACCACTTTAACAAAGCTGTATGAAAAACCTTCCACCTCAAACAAGATATTTCTCATGAAAAAACTCTTCAATTTGAAGATGGCTGAGAATAGTTCAGTGACGGAGCATCTGAACGAGTTTAACTCGATGATTAATAAATTGGAGTCGGTCTCTGTTATTTTTGATGATTCATTCAGGGCGCTTCTTTTCTTATGTTCCTTGCCAGAGAGTTGGGACAATCTTGTGATGACAGTCAGCAACTCGGTATCAGGTATCCTTACATTCAATGATGCAGTTAGTTGTATATTGAATGATGAGATGAGAAGAAAGGCTATGGGTGGGACTTTTACAAGTACTGCACTCATGGTGGATACCAGAGGAAGATCACAGGAGAGGAAGAAGTTAGAGAAAAGCCAGTCCAAGAGCAGAGGAAAGTCCAAAGGGAGATTTCCCATGAAGTGTTGGAACTGCGGAAGAAATGTCACATAAGCAAGGATTGTTGGGGTAAGAAGGAAAAAGGTGCAGAGAACAAGATAGAAGGTCAGAAGCAAATGTTGTGAGTACTATTGAGCGAAATTTTGAGGATGTGTGCCTGTCAGCCGGCGATGGGACAAACTCAGATCTGTGGTTTGTAAACTCAAGGGCTTCTTACCATTGCAGCTCAAAGAGACACCTATTTTTGGATTTTATTCAAAAAGATTTTGGTCATGTCACAGTTGCAATGGACAGCAGTGCAGAATTGTTGGTAGAGGAACAATTGTACTGAAGTCAGTGACAAGCGGAGAATTGAGACTTGCACAAGTTAGATACATCCCAGAGTTAAAGAAAAACCTAATTTCTATCAGTCAACTTGATGTTGAGGGTTATGTATCCGTTTTTGGTAATTCTCAGTGAAAATTACTAAAGGATCTATGGTTGTTGTCAAAGGGAAGCGGACAGACACTCTCTACTTCTTGGCAGACAGTGAGAGTTCAGTTTTAGTGCAGCAGGAGATACGAGTACAGTGACTACATTATGGCACAGGAGGCTCGGTCATCTTAGTGAGAAGAACTTGAATATTCTACACAGGAGAGAGCTTCTACCTGGGCTAAAGAAGGTGAATTTAGAGTTTTGTGAAGAGTGTATCTATAGTAAGTAAAATAGTGAGTTTTCAGTTAGCAAGAACTCAGAAGAAGACTGAAAGGTTTGAGTTGATTCATTCAGATGTCTGGGGTCCAGCACCAATGGCATCATATGCGAGCAATAAGTACTTTGTCACCTTTATAGATGATTTAGCAGGAAAGTCTGGGTGTTTGCTATGAAGAAAAAGTCTAAGGTCTTTGGCATCTTCAAGAGATGGAGAGTCATGTGTGAAAGCCACACTGGAGCAAGTCTCAAGTGTCTCAAGATAGATAACGGTGATGAATACTGTAGCAGAGAGTTTGATGTCTACTATGCAGAGCATGGAATCAGAAGGATCAAGACCGTCCCAGGGACACCAGAGCAGAATGGTGTGGCAGAAAGAATGAACATGACCATTTTTGAGAGAGAGAGGAGTATGAGATTTGACTCAGGTCTACCTACATATTTTTGAGCGGCAACACTGGACACCGCAGTGTATTTGATCAACAGGAGTCCATCCAGTGCATTGGATGGTGGGATTCCAGAGGAGGTTTGGACAGAAAAACAGATAAAACTTTTTTTTCTTAAAGTATTTGGCTACATTGCTTATTCTCTGATTGAGAAAGAGAAGAGGAGTAAGTTAGACTCCAAGTCTACAAAGTGTTTTTCATTGGATATGTGGCGATGAGTATGGCTACAAGCTCTGGATTTTAGAACAATAAGATCATTCAGAGCAGGAATGTGGTATTTGATGAAGAGCATACTTACAAAGACAGAAAGGATGCAGTGGAAGAAAAGAAACATGAGTTTATAGAACTCGATCCTGTCAGAGATGGAGAAATTCCCCGAGTGCAAACTGAAGATGAAAACTCCGAGGATATGGAGGAGGAAGATGTGGTTGGAACAGACAGCCACATGCATACATCGGTACCTCAGCCGGTGTCCCCATAGTTGAGGAGGACCACAGGGTTACCAGGCCATCACAGAGGTATTCTGCTAATGATTATGTTTTGTACACAGATTCTAGAGAGCCAGAATGTTTTGTTGAAGCCATGCAGGATGAAGCTAAGGTCAAGTGGGAGTTTGCTATGAAAGAGGAGATGGACTATTTAAAGCAAAACAAGACTTGGGATCTTGTGAAGTTACCCGCTGGCAAGAAAGCTCTGTTCAACAAATGGGTGTACAAGATGAAGAATGAGGTCGATGGTACCAAGAGATACAAGGCAAGGTTAGTTGTCAAGGGTTATGCACAGAAAGGGAATTGACTTCAGGAGATCTTTTCCCAGTAGTAAAGATGACATCCATCAGGTGATTCTGAGCATGGTAGCAGTGGAGGATCTTCATTTAGAGCAGTTAGATGTGAAGACAACATTTCTTCATGGAGATTTGGAGGAGGAGCTGTACATGCACCAGCCAGAAGGTTTCCAGGTCAGGGGAAAGGATGACATGGTCTGCAGATTGAAGAAAAGTTTGTATGGTCTGAAGCAGGCTCCGCAGCAATGGTACCTCAAGTTTGAAAGTTTCATGCTAGAGAAAGGCTTCACCAGATGCCAGTCAGATCATTGTGTGTACTTTCAGAGGTACATTACAAATGAGTTTATTATTTTATCCTTGTATGTTGACGATATGCTTGTAGCAGGTTCCAGTATGAGGAAGATAGAAGAGCTCAAGAAACTGATGGCAAAGAAGTTCTCAATGAAGGATTTGGGAGAGGCGAAGCAGATTCTTGGCATGAGGATCAACAGAGATAGGAAGCAACGAAGCTGTGGCTATCTCAGGAGGACTATGTAGAGAAGGTACTGAAGAGGTTCCATATAAAGAATGCAAAGGCAATATCAACACCTTTGGCAGCACACTTCAAGCTCAGCAAGCAGTTGTGTCCAACAACTCAGAAGGCAAGGATGAGATGATTAGAGTTCCATATGCCTCAGCCATAGGAAGTCTAATGTATGCAATGGTTTGCACAAGACCAGATATCACACAAGCAGTGGGAGCAGTCAGCAGTACATGCAGAATTCAGGCAAGGAGCACTGGAATGCAGTGAAGTGGATCTTGAGATATCACAGGGGTACATCAACTTACATTTATGCTATGGAGGTGATAATCTTCAAGTACATGGATTTGTAGATGCCGATCACTCTGGTGATAGAGACAGTGGAGGAGCACCACTGGTTATGTTTTTACTGTCCGTGATACAGCAGTGAGCTGGATATCTCAGTTGCAGAAGATAGTGGCATTGCAACTACAGAAGCTGAGTATGTGGCGATCACTGAAGCTAGTAAAGAGATGATCTGGTTACAGAAGTTGATGGAGGAGCTCGGCAAGGAGCACGAGTGTAATACATTATGGAGCGACAGCCAGAGCGCAGTTCACTTGGCAAGGAATCCAGCATTTCATGCAAGAACCAAGCACATTCAGCTTAGGTATCATTTCATACGCAGTGCATTGGATGAGGAGCAGTTGAAGCTGAGAAAATTGATGGAGCTAAAAACCCTGCAGATATGTTCACCAAGGTTGTGAGCAGAGACAAGTTGAGTCTCTGTTGCAACTTGGTGAAGCTTTCAAGAGATAGATCAGGAGAGCATGGCACAGAGAAAGAAGGTAGATCTAAGAGTGATGTCATTAATCTCCAAGTGGGAGATTGTTATGCATGGAGATTAATTTCATCAAGAGGAAGCCCCAAATCAGAGTTCACGAAGGAGTTGACAAATCAGTCATTATCCAAAAGTAACAAACATGAGATTTGGATAGATTTTGGGGAGTTAGTTGAGGATATTTGGTCATTATCCAAAAGTAACAAACATGAGATTTGGATGATTTTGGGGAGTTAGTTGAGGATATTTTGGCCATTATCCAAAGTCACCAAAGGGAGCTTTTGAAGAGGATTTGAGGCATCATCTTAGCTGCAACCGCCCGCCATAAAAATCTCGTGTGGGAGTTACGAACGTGTGAAATAAATTGGAAGGCTCGGTGAGGACCTCTGTGTGCGGTAGAGAGAGAATAAAAAAGGGTTCTTTAATCTTTTAATGAGATCATAAGAGTTTCTGAAAGAGAGTTTTTGAGGGCTTATACCTGATTCAACTCTTAGTAAAGCCTTGCAGATCCTGTGCCGCCGTGACGTAGCCCAGTTTGGGTGAACCACGTAAAATCCTCGTCTCTCACTGTTTTCTTTGATTTGGTTCCTATTATTATTTATGTATTTTTTTATTGATTATATCGCAACTGTGCTTGATCGTACTAATAGTGATCTTATTAGAGGAATATTTGTTGTATTCCTTATCAGTTCTATCTCAGCTGATTTCTCACCCGAGATATCAGTCTGTATTGGTATTGGTTGGTTAGCTGATACAATCCTATACAGGTCCAATATATCAGCTGATATGATATCAAATATCAGCCAAGATTTCCAAAAATGATTCTTAAAGATTTAAAAAATATTTTAGTTGTTAAGTATTCAATTTACCTTACCAACATCTCAGAAATTTTGGTTCCTAAAATTTTGACCATGATCTCATGAGTTCTTGGTCCATGTCAGTGGAATAACTGAGCAGTTGGTTCATTTCGGTATTGACCCACTGAATTGGCTGGGATTTTGGTGATTAAAATCCACGAATACAAGTCTCAAAAAAAACTCGCAAATTATATGTCTTCATATCCTTACATCAAGTTGATATTCTCTCTCTCCATCAAGGCACATACTCAATAAGCAAGAAAGATGTGATCCTACACTGCTGCACAAAGTTCAGGTTCTGTGCGGTGGTTATTCTTACATGGCAGAACGAGAGTTCAAACATTAGTTTGAGACAAATCACAACCACATAAACCTTATTCATGACTTTTCTTTTTGTCAGAATTAAACTAGTTTAGATATTTAGGTTTCACAGGCAAGAGTGTGCCACTAATATTAAAAGATTAATATTAGCTACCAGCAAGTGCTGGCTAACATGAGAACCACAAGCTCAACTTCCAATAGCGTATCAGATAGCACTAAAAACTTGTTTACTGCATGTGCTGATTAATTTGAATTTGTAAATCTGCTATCACGAGTGTGATTTCAGGAAGAAATCAAAATTTGAGAAGTTACCAACATAATTCCATGGAGTAATGGATCAGCTAAATGGATCTGTCAATGGGCTGCAATCTAGCATAGCAAACAAAAAGATGGACTTGACAGGATAAATCCACAATGATAGAAGCATGGATGCTTTCTGTGGTGAACAATATAAAGAAGATGTAGTTGCACAAAGCATTTATGCAACAAAATTGAACTTCAGCAGCCATGAAATTAATATCCATTAATATAAAGCAGAACGATGATGTTGCAAAGATGTAGAGATGTAAAAAAAAAAAAGGAACAACCAGCAGGGCCTGGTTGAGTCAGCTCTATTTCTTCAAAGAAGACTTAAAAGCAAGATTTTGCTAAGTGTATAATGAATTGCAAGGAATGCTTCATGCATGATCTTATTTAATACCCTTACGAATGTTCCTTGATAAATATTTTAAAGAAGACCGTACTTGAAAGTTGATAGAAATTATAGTCTATTCAGATGGTTTTCATGTTCAATATAAACTCTATATCCAGGATACTATAAGTTTTATATTTCCAGCAAAATACATAAATATATGCAGGTACAACAAGTGACTATCAATCTTGCTGCACACATTATCTGATGGTGCTGGCCAGGGAAAGGCAATGGATGATATAAATGACAAACCAATTGAACTAAAGATTGCTGGATGTACACACACTGCAACTAATTTACCTTTCAAAAATCACTGTTAGCATATGTACCCATCATTTTACCCTAATTTAGCAGGGCTATTGATCCTATTATAATTTTTGGCTGCATACCCATTTTAGGTGTAAATGCCCCTGGAATATTTTCAACCTTTAGTTTGTTTTGTGGAGAGCTGTATCTTCCATGGTTTTCAAGGGTATTGACGCAAAAGGATTACAGAATCACTTTTTCACTTTAAAAAGGTTGCTTATTAATTCCAACAGCCAAAAATCTAAAAAAAGGGGCATTATTGGAAAATTAGGGTGAAATGAAGGGCACTGATGCAAATAATGATTTTTGAAGGTTAAATATGCAATCTCATATTCATTGTTACAAGACACCTTGTCTACTTGCCAAGTCTCGAAGTGTTCCAAAGTATCAAACAAGTAGTTTCTGAAAATAGAGACATATTGACATAACAAGTACACACATTTTTTTCACATGTAAATGCATGCATATAATTTTTAACGCATCCTTAGGCATATTTTAGTTAAATAATACTTACATTGTCTAATTATCCCTTTAGTACATCCAAGGACAAGTTAACAGATAGTTGTCAAAAATTGTATTAAAATCTCAACAACACTTTTCTTTAAGAGTTTGATACTTGAAACCAAGAGTCCCCTACATGACTCCAAAAGAAAGTAGAGTCAAAAACTTTTTACTCATATAAGCAGTTTTAAGTGGTTCCAATTATGCCAAGCAGTGTCACGTTGTGTCCAAGTATCCATTATTTAAAAGTGTTGACACTTCTTGAACCTTGCAAAACAAAGTGTTTAGGTGATATAGGCTCTATTTATAGGTGTATAAATACTCAACTCAACTCAACTCATCTAAGCCTTTTCCCAACTACATGGGATCAGCTACATGAACAATACATGTCTGAAAATATATGTCTGAACAAGGCACTTGCATGCTTCTCACAAATGAAATGACATGCCTTGAAGACAAGAAACATCACCAAAGAAAATATTATAAAAAAGGGAGGACATGATGAAAAATAGGGAAAAACCCATGTCAATTGGAAACCCATTCAATAGTCAAGTTGCTTTTATATGGGCTTCTAATGTTAATTAGATCAGTCATGCATGTCATATATAATCATTAAAGACTAGGATTTGATCAAATAAAAGACTTGTTCCATGTTTAGAGAACAACCTGGAATTATTTTAATAATGGCATTTTACCATTAACATATTACATTTTGAACTCTACTAAATTTCAAATTCTAACTTTAGAACAAGTAGACAATTCCACATAGGGTTTCAAAATGTTCTATAATGTCACTTTTCTTATCAATAGTGCTCCTTTGAAACTTTTTTTGCTATTACAAAGAAGATATGCAACCATAAATTTAAGCTCGTCCAAACTACTAAGGTTTGCTTTTTGGATCCTCATTCACTTAGCATTCCTATTTATGGCTATCTGTAAATTGTTTCAAAATTTTAATATACTCTCATAATTTTCACCATGTAATCCATATCTTCATCTACTTTCTTATCCTTCGACAAAGGGTAAAGTCTTTACCCTCCTTCCTTTAGCTCCCTATCAAACTTTGTTACACATGGCCCACACCATCTCAATTTATTCACCATCACTTGATCTTTGTTGGTGCAATTTCTACAACAAAACTGATATGCTCATTTCTCACTATATTGATTTTAGTTCTATCTTAAGATTCATCTTAGTAAATATAATTTTATTACAAATTCCTTCATCCATGATAATTTGCCAACCATTTTGCAGTATCATACCATAGTTGTCAGAACTGGATCGAATCGACCGGTTGGACCGGTTAAACCGGGACCCGGAGGCGAAGCCGGTCCAGTTCTAACATAAAACCGAATGTGTAAGAGATACGGAATAACCCGGTCAACCCATCCGGTTCACTCGTGAACCGGTCAACCCAGCCTGAATCGGATGGGATCACGGGTTTATTATCATATTAACCTTAATTTTTTATTAAAAATTAATTTTATTAATATAAATATATTTTTATATTAAAATAATTGATTGATGGTTCAACCGATGACCCGACGATTGAACCAGTGACCCGGTGACCTAAGCCTTTGGCCGGATCGATGTTCGGGTCGGGTTTGACAACTATGTATCATACTCTTTCTAACTTTGAAAAATTTGGAAGTGTTGTTATATTGATTCTCAAAGAAATTTCCAAAGATTTTTTGTGGAAATAGGCTCATTTATCCCATAGCTAATGCCTCATACATTATTTAGACCGTCACATATTATATCACCATCAAACAATTTAACCATGCATTATAAAACATGATTTCCTTTGCCATCTTGTTTATTGTTTTAGCATGAAACAACAGATAACTACACTCAAATATTCCCAACAACATAATAACTCAAAAATGATGAGTTTAAAGTGAAACTGAGATTTCATTTTTGGACCTTAAAATGGAAAAATAAGAACTATAGCATCAAGGAGTTTAGAAAGGATTTCATCATATAATTCTTTTTTACAACTAAATTCAAGTGTTCAGCAATCACTTAGAGAGGAACTTTATGAAATTTAGTAAAGATTCACCCATGCCCACCAACATCTTGATTTACACCTTGTTGCTGCTGAAATCTTGTCCTCCGACTCGGACGCATTCGTGCTTCGAGATGGGCTTCCTTCTGGACGGACCTGCAAAACAGTCCTCATGCGAGAGGCATTGGGGGTGGCCCTCTGCGGAAGACCCTCCGATGCTCAAGTCAGTGGAGATCGACAGTCAACAAAAATAAGGAGAAGGCTCTCGCTGAAGAGCCTCTCCTAGGGCTCTGAGCAGAGCGGTAATGGTGGAAGCAAAGGCAGAGAAAGGGGGAGAGAGAATCAGTGAGCGAGTGTGCGTATAAGAGATGGCGTACCTGAGAGGATATGAGGCTGTGGTATTTATAGAAGATCACTTGGTTGCTTGGGAGCATCGTGGGTCCGAAGACCGTTGAGAGCCGAATCCATTTTGTTATGAGATCGGTAGGATTCGTATCTGGTTAGTTAGAGGATCAACGGCTGAGAGAGCTTGTTGACATCTATCTTGAGATTTGGTGGGGGCATAGGCTACAGGGCTCTAGGCCACTTTCAGATATGATTCCTGTTTGGAATCTTACTATTTTAAGCTTTTTCGCGCCGAATTCCGCAGAGGTATAGGTATCGCTCGGGCTAGGCCGAGCGATAGAAGAGATCGGCTAGAAGGGCCGGGTGATGGGATGGCTTGGTTAGGGCCAGGAGACGATGGACGATAACTCGGCTCGAGGGGCCGAGAGACGATAGCTCTGCTCGAGGGGCCGAGAGACGATAGCTCTGCTCGAGGGGCCGAGAGACGATAGACGATAGCTTGGCCGAAGGGATCGAGAGACGATAGCTCGGCTCGAGGGGCCGAGAGACGATAGACGATAGCTCGGCCGAAGGGACCGAGATACGATAGCTCGGCTCGAGGGGCCGAGAGACGATGGACGATAGCTCGGCTCGAGGGGCCGAGAGACGATAGACGATAGCTCGGCCGAAGGGACCGAGAGACGATAGCTCGTGCCTTGAGAACCCTTGGCTCGGTGGGGGCTAGGGCGCTCCGACCTACCGAGGTTGATTTATCTTTGGCGGGTGTCGCACAGCGGGTAGGAATCAAGGCTAGCCTTAGCCATGAATACGATTATTGATGCATAGTGATTTTATCCCTCAACACACCTCATCACCATGAGATATCCTACTGTAATTCCTCTTCTTAAATTCCTAATAAACAAAAATAAGCAATTTTTTTTTAATTATATGATCACAAGATATAAAGAGAAAGATGAAAGAAGAGGGAAAGTATCCAAGCAAAGAGTTGGGAAATGGATGAGAGTGTAGAGATGTCTTTATGAAAATATATTATTCATATAAAAACATGAGACTACAAGAAATAGCCTTGTAAGGTTTACACTGACTCTTAGCACAGCTTGTACCTCAAAACACCATTCCGAAAGGAAGAAGCAACTGAAACTATTCGACTCCTAGTTATGTTCTATAGTAATTTGCCTTTTCAACTTGCAGCAGGTATTATTAGGTTGTTTAAATAATTTTCATGACCAACTTTCCCAGGATAGCACAATTAAAAATTCTCAAATCTCTTAACACCCCAAACCTCCAGCTTTTCTATCTTTAGATACCGATCTCTACCTTGGCTGAACAATATCCACAAGAAATTTTATATTACTTCTTATAAAAAGCTCCTTCTAGTACCATCCAATTCCTTCCCAACCTAATCAGAATTTAAAAAAAAAATGATAACAACTATGTGGGTAATGCAGGCAAAACAGAATTTACAAAAACCAGTCCTCATCCCAAGAATATCATATTCCTCTCAAGTTTTAAATATCAGTCAGACAGAGGGATATCAAGATATGGACAAATGGGATGAAACATCCCCACCCTGCTCCATGAAAAACTGAGGTGTCCCCATCCCATGGTATTTAAAACTTTGTTCCTCTTCCCACCAACCAATCTTTTCCAACGTTTCGAGATCATAGACTCAAAAGAGCCCAACTTTAAGACAGCAAGCAAATAAGTGATCAGCAATTCCTGCAACTGACTGTTAAGAATTCAGGCACATAAACTTCCTTGCTTAGCGTTATCCCCTAAATGCACAATAGAACTCTTTCCCTTTCCAAATTAATCTTTAAACTAGACATCAATTTGAAGGTATAAGGGATTAACTTGACAACACAATTAATTGATGTCATCCTCACAAAATATTATTGTATCATCTACATATCATATAACCCCTACTCCTACAATTGTCCAGGCCCACACCACAAATAAGACCTTTCTCACAAGCCTTCCTCATCATTTTACTTGACACATCAGCAACTGCACAAACACATAAGGAGAAAGAAGGTCACCATTTTTTTAACCCTCTATTAGAAATTTCCATTTCCCCTGTTTATCATTTACTAACATAGCTGACCTAAAAGGCCTCAGGCATAACTCCACCCATCTTTCCATTTTAAATCCAAATACTCTAGCTTCCATCAATACGAATAAGAAACCAAAAATGTATGGTCACATGTCTTTTCTAAGTCTACTTTACACATTCCATCCTGTTAGTAGTACTTACAATGAAAAGCACCCTAAATAGACAAATGAGTTTATCCAAAATGAATCTATCTTTGATAAATGAAAAATTATCCTATTAAATGAATCTATCATTGACAAATGCGGAATGAGAGTCAAAGACTAGAGGATCCTAATCGATTTCAAAATGTCATTTGTTACAGAAATAGGCCTAAATGTTTAACCTCCCAATATCAAAGAGCATTTCCAATGGTCTGCCTCTGCAGTACACATGTATACTTGTCCAAGAAACTCCGATAGCTCAGATTACAACATGCTCCAAAATTTTGATAAAACACGAAAAAAAAAACCATCTGGTCCAAGGGCTTTATCAATTAGTAAACTAAGCACCACATCATATAATTCATCCTTAGTGAAAAAAGGAGCCTCTATGAAGCATTTCATGTCGATACTTGTGCATGAAAAACTAATGAGGACTCATGCGGGAATTTATTTGTCTTACATCAGTTATACACTCAGTAAATTTTGGATACTAATATCACTTTGGCCTACACCGGTTGCAGCTTTACTATCACCCACCTTAATTGAATTTTACCAAGTTCGGAGTGAAACAACAAATGCTTCATAATTAAAATAGATGCTCTTGTATCTGAAAGGACCAAAGAGGATAAACCAAAGTATAGACTGAATTCCATCAAATTCAAACTAAAGTATCAAATCCTTCATATTAAACCAGAAGTTATCAAACTTGAAAAGATGACCAAACAAGGAAGATAAAACCAAAGTCTAGTAGAATATGAACATGATCAGTAGCAGCAGCAACAGCTCTGCAGTAAGCGTTGAGAAAATTATTCTCCCAATCCATTTATACAAGAAATCTGTCTTGTTGAGTAAATGTAGGGTAGTCCTGCTTATTAGACGCCAAACTTCTGATAGAATCACTAGACGCCAAAATAACTAAGGGTGCTACAGGATCTTCCTTTCCCCTCATGAGAAAACCTTATCAATATAAAATCACATGTCCAAACCCAAGGCAAATAGAGCTAACAACAGATGGGAGGATGGTCAAGATTTTGCTTTGTACTCCACAAACCACAGACATCCAGGGCAGGATAGCCATTAAGACAGATGAAAGAAAATAACAGCATTGACAACAATCAACAAGATAAAGTGCTCCATATGTTACCACCAATCCAACCCAAAAACAGAACAGCCATCTATAAGATTAGAGAGTAACCCCATCAATAGACCACACCAATCCACACATAAAACACAACATCAAAATATTACTTTATACCATGAAGGATGTTGGCTGACCTTTTGGTAGAATATTGTTTCACTGAAGAATGATTGTTTGGCTACCTGGAGCGGTTTAGAAAACACAAATATTTCATTCGATAAGTAGTTGGTTACACGGGAGAAAGCTTGGGTACAGGAGGCTTTTGGTTAGCGTTGGGACTTGGCTTCTATGCCTTCTTATGTGGGATACCCTTGCCTATTTATAGGCTGCTTAAACAGTCATGGAAAAGCTCTAGATAGTGGGTGCTTCCATTGAGCCATCTTTCCTGATGCTTCTAAACTTCTCTTCCATCTCGGCGCCATTTTCTCCTCCTGTCGCTTCGAGACTTCTTCCATCTTACCGTCATTCTAGAGCTTGCGAAAATGCATTAGTTTAACACTCCCTCCTTAATGCAGTGGGTGCTTCCATTGAGCCATCTTTCCTGATGCTTCTAAACTTCTCTTCCATCTCGGCGCCATTTTCTCCTCCTGTCGCTTCGAGACTTCTTCCATCTTACCGTCATTCTAGAGCTTGCGAAAATGCATTAGTTAACACTCCCTCCTTAATGCACTTTTCCAAGTCTCCTAGCATACTTCAAAGTAATCCAAATGTTTTTATGTTAAAAGCTTTATAAAAAAATTTACAACTTGCCGCTACCTTATAATGCTTGAGTTATATCTTTCTTTCAGCCACTGATTCACATATAAAATAGTATTTTATTATAATATATTTTATTTATTATAAAATATTATATTCTTTGTAATTGTAATTATTGACTTTTTGCCATCTTAGATTTTTTTAAAGCTCTTCTATATCTTTAGGTATTTTTTTTAACCATATTGTTTAACTTGTTGAACTTATTGCAATCACATCTTTACTTTTATAGGTAATTATGCTTTTAAGCTTTGCTTCTTTGATGCCCAAGATAATACTTTGAACCTAAAGTGAATACATAACCTAAGGTTTTTTTCATGTCATCAATTGATTCAGCTTAGTTGCTATATGTGTGTTCAAATAGTTTTGATTTAGCAGTGGCCTTGTACCAAATACCATATTCTTTTGTTTTTTATAGGTATATGAGTATTTTCTTTACTGCTCGGAAGTGTTTCGGGCTTAGACTTTGCATGAATTTAAATAGAAGACTTGTTGCTTACATTATATATTCTTGTGGCTATGAGATATAAGAGACTTTCAAAAAGCCTTATGTAATGTATGGTATTGATAAGGGGTAAAATTGTCATTGCATTATTGATCACTTATATCGACGATTGGGTCACACCCAATCCAAACACCCTAATGGCCAGCTGGCATAACATCCTAGCAATGAAACCAAGTCACCTCCGATAAAGCAGGGTCGCCCCGACAATTCGAACCACCCTCATACTTCGGCCATTCGAGCCGAGCCATTCCTCGGCAATCCGAGCTATCTCCATGTTTCGCCATCCGAGCCGAGCCATTCCTCGACAATCTGAGCTATCTCCATGTTTCGGCCATCGAGCCGAGCCATTCCTCGACAATCCGAGCTATCTCCATCCTTCGGCCATCCAAGCCGAGCCATTCCTCGGCAATCCGAGTTATCTCTATGCCTCGGCCATTCGAGCCGATCCACTCTATACCTCGGAAAATCAGGTTATTCCTTATTTAGACCAAACCACGGCATTCAAAATACCTCTGCGGAATCCAACGCAGGAGAGTTGAATCCACTATAGCTGAATAAGATTCCAGACGGCGAATCATGCCCAGAAGTGGCATAGAACCTGCAAGAGTGGCCTAGGTCTGTGTGATCATTGAACCTTCAGGCATCAACCAGATCTCCTAGCCGTCGATCCTCTAACTGATAAGATATGGACCCTACTGACCTCATAACAAACTTGATTCGAATCCTAACAGTCTTCAGACCCCATCCAGGCACGTCCAACGAATTAGGTGATCACCTATAAATACCATAGCATTCCAACCTCTCAAGTACGCACAAAAACTCTTAAGGCAACCCCTTACGCATTCATTTACTGAATCTCATACTCCATTAGAGCTCTCACAAGAGCTCTGAGGAACACTTTTCTCTGTGAAGAGTCTTCTCCTCACATCTACTTGCTATGAATCTCCACTGACTTGGGCGTCGGAGGGTCCTTCGTAGAGGGCAACCCCCACAGCACCCTCTGCGTGCGGACTGTCTTGCAAGTTCCACCCCAAGGCGGCGAGATCGGCGTTCGGATCAGGAGCCGGAAGCGCGCCCGAGTTGGATAACGGATTTCCACAGCAACAGATTGGCGCTAAAGGAAGGGCCTCAAGTCCCATAAACTTGTGATCCAGGAGACAAGACTCAAAAACTAGAGCAAAGCGTCCTCTAATGGCCAATCAGAAAAGAGCTACATCTGAAGCTCAAGACCAAGCTGCCTCTCAAAGGCCTAATCCAATTAGCGGTGCAGCACCTCCGCTACCACCACCAGTTGAAACTTCTTCACCACTGGCAACGCGGTAACCCTGGACCAGTTCGCCACTCAGGTTCAACAGGTCCAAGCATTGACCCAGTTGGCCAGGAGTTCCAGGCGATCCCCGAACGGCTGTCCCTGCTTCTCAGCCTCATGAGGCCGTTGCCCCTGCCTCGCCAGTGATCTCTTCTTTGATCCACCTGGGGCGGCGAATCACGGTCACCGGCCCGCAAAGGCGAAGCCGGCGCTGCAATGAGCTGGAGGGAAGAGCCCGCTCAGATCCAACGGGTTCGCTCCCTCTCCCCGGTGTCCTCCCAAGATTCGACACCGCTGCCGTCTTCTCCTCATTCGATCCCTCATACCACTCTAGATGAAAGGATCAGACAGAAGATGCAGAAGATGTGACAAGAATGGCGTTGGGAGTTGGATGCCACCAGGTAAGCTCCTCCATCCCAGCCGAAAGCGGAGCAGGGCATCCCCTTCTTCGAGAGGATCATGAGGGAAGTGATTCCCCCTCATGTCAAGCTTCTTACCATCGAGCCGTATCATGGGTCTACCGACCCCGACGACCACCACAGCAGCTTCAGATCCATCATGATGTTCCACGGGGCATCAGATGTGATCCTGTGCAGAGCCTTCCCCTCCACTTTAAGGGGATCTACCCGAACCTGGTTCAATAGCCTAAAACCAGGTTCCATTGATTCTTTTGACGAGCTGAGCTGCCTGCTCATTAGCCAGTTCGTCAGTAGCCGTCGCCAGCAATGGAGATCTGACTCCCTCTCCGAGATCAAGAAAAGAGAGGGGGAGTTGCTGAAGAATTACCTTGGCCGCTTCAACACGGCCCTTCTAGAAGTCGACCATCTCAACCATGAGGTGGCCATGTCCACCCTGGCCAGAGGAGTGTCCAAGGAGGGAGACTTTTACCTGGCTCTGGAGGTTAATTACCCGAAGAGCCTTTTGGACATGATGTCCTGGCGGACAAGTACACCAGGGTGAAGGAATCGAGGAGGTCTGCTTGGGCCGAGCAGCTGAAGAAGAAAGAGGCAAAGGGCTCGGACAAGCAGCGAGCCTACTGCCGCACTAGCCCGCCTCGCCACCGCAGAGCTCCTCCGCCACCGCCTCGAGACCAAACTCGGAGTCCGACCCGAAGGTTTGACCGCTATACTCCCCTTACCATGCCAAGGGCGCAGATCCTGATGGAGATCGAGTGTCAGCTTTCTCGGCCCCCTCCTCTTCGAGGCAACGGAGCTTGGAGGGACCTGATCAAGTACTGTTGCTTTCATCGGGACTACAGGCACGATACCGAGGACTGTTGGCAGCTCAAGAATGAGATCGAGCAATTTAGGGGCCCCCCTGAGCTGATTAATGAAGAGAATCACCAACCTGAACCTCGCCAACTCCCATCACCAAATCCTCCAGTTATCGGCAACGTCAATGTGATAACGGCGGTCAGATCCCCATCTTCTTGGCTAGGCGAGGAGGAGAACCCGCCGAAGAAAGCTCGGGTCGATGAGCTCACCTTCTCTAATGAAGACATTGGGAAGGTACAGTACCCCCATGATGATGCTCTGGTTGTATCTTTAAATATGAACAATTATGATGTACACCGGATTTTGGTTGATAGTGGAAGCTCTGTTAATGTTCTGTATTTCGATGCCTTTATGAGGTTAAAATTCGGGTAGAAAGCCTCCGACTGGTGGAGTCCACCCTGGTGGGCTTCACAGGTGACTCCATAATCCCTGAAGGAGTCATCACTTGTCAGTCCGAGCCGGCACCTGGCCCCGTGTGGCTACCGTGTTCATGGATTTCCTCGTGACCAAGCTTCGATCCCCCTACAACGCCATCCTCGGTAGACCGAGACAAATCTCTCTTAAGGCAATCATTTACATTCCCCATCTCGCCATGAAATTCCCCACCGAATGGGGAGTGGGGGTTGTCCGAGGAAGCCAAATCATAGCTCGGTATTGCTTTGTGGCCGACCTCCAATCCAGAAAGCCTGAGGTGGACAGGCTGGATGTCTGAGAAGATCTCGTCGAGCGAGGAGAGCCCGCCGAAGAACTGGAGGAGGTACCACTTGACGAGGCTCGGCCCGACCGAACTATAAAGGTCGGATCGCAACTAGAGGGAAAGCTTCGACAAGAATTGATTAAGTTCCTTCGGAGGAATGCCAACATCTTCACCTGGTCTGCATCGGATATGCCTGAAATCAGCCAGACGTTCTGGTCCACCGCCTCAGTGTGGACGAAACATTCAGGCCCATTGAACAGAAGAAGAGGAGTTTCGCTCTATAGTGCCAAAAGGCCATCGAAGAAGAGGTGGATAAGCTCATCAAAGCCAAGTTTATCTGGGAGGTTAGTTACCTGACTGGCGAACGTGGTCATGGTGAAGAAATCGAATGGCAAATAGAGGATCTACATCGACTTCACTGACCTCAATAAGGCCTGCCCAAAAGATAACTTTCCTCTTCCGCGAATTGACCAGCTCGTGGATTCAACTTAGGGCATCAAATGGTAACCTTCATGGATGCCTATTTGGGCTATAACCAGATCAGAATGGCACCGAAGACGAGAGAAAACTGCCTTCATCACCGACCGAGGTATCTATTGCTCGAGTTATGCCCTTCGGTTTGAAAAATGCAGGTGCCACCTACCAAAGGCTGGTCAACAAAGTCTTCAAGGAGCAAATCGGTTGGAACATGAAGGTGTATGTTGATAACATGCTGGTAAAGAGCAAGGAGGCATTCCAGCACATCGAGGACCTTGCGGAGAGCTTTGCTACACTTCGAAAATACCAGATGAAGCTCAATCCCACCAAATGCGCCTTCAGAGTCAACTTGGAAAATTCCTCGGCTTCATGGTTTCACAGCGAGGCATCGAGGCAAACCCTCAGAAAATCCAAGCCCTGCAATAAATGGCTCCGCCAGGGTCAGTCAAGGATGTGCAGTGCCTTACCGGGAGGGTAGCAGTCCTTAACCGCTTTATTGCTCGGTCGACCGAGAAATGCCTTCCTTTCTTCAAAGTGCTTTGGTCGGCCAAAAACTTTAAGTAGACCCCAGACTGCCAGAAGTCTTTCGAAGATCTCAAGAAATACCTCGGCTCGCCACCTCTCCTCAGTATCCCGAAGCCAAGGGAGGTGTTGAATCTGTACCTAGCAGTCTCTGAAAATGCCGTTGGCTCGGTGCTAACCAGAGAGGAGAACAGAGTCCAAAGGCCTATCTATTATGTCAGCAAACTACTCAAAGATGCTGAAACAAGGTACACTCGAGTCGAGAAGATGGTCCTAGCTCTAGTAACATCGATCTGAAAGTTGCGGCCATACTTCCAGGTGCATACTGTCATTGTCCTGACCGACCAACCTCTCAAGGCAATTATCCATTGCCCAGAAGCATTGGGGAGAATGACCAATGGGCCGTTGAGCCGAGCGAGCATGACATTCAATATTAGCCTCGTCCGGCCATTAAAGCCCAAGTTCTAGCGGACTTCCTCCTTGAATGCACTATTCCAAAGATGGCTCTATCTCGGATTTCCCCGGACAACCAAAGCCCAGTGCCCCATGGTTGCTTCACGCCAATGGATCCTCCAGCGCGGGCGGCTCTGGCACCGGCTTGGTCCTCACCAGTCCAGAGGGCACAACCTTTGAATATGGCATTCGTTTCTCCTTCCCGGCCTCAAATAATGAAGCAGAGTATGAAGCCTGCTCTCCGGACTCTGAATCGCCCGTGAGCTTAAAGTCAAGAAACTGATCGCCTACACCGACTCCCAATTGGTGGCCAGCCAGGTGCAAGGCGAATTCGAAGCTCGAGAGCCGAAAATGATTCGGTATCTTCAAAAGGTGTGTGACCTATCTTCCTATTTCGATGAATTTAAAATTATCCAGATCCCAAGGGCTGAAAATGTGCGCCGACCTATTGTCCCGCCTGGCAACTACGGAGTCGATGGATCTTGAGCGAAAATTCCACCTAGAGGTCCTAGAGAAGCCCAGCATCGTCGATGTTGATCACATGATGTAGGTTGACATCGAACTATCCTGGATGGACCCCCTGCACGATACCTTAAAGAAGGGTTGCTGCCCACTGATAGAAAGGAAGCAAGGAAGTTGAAATTGCAATCATCTCATTATGATTGATGATTGCAATAAGCATCCTTCTCTATGCCATTGCTCAAATGCCTCCATCCATCAGAACCGTTAGCCCATTTATAAATGCAGGTTCTTCTTTATTCTTAATAAAGCCATAAGATTTGATCACTTTATCAAATCGTATGTTCCAACTCCTAGATGCTTGCTTAAGTCCATAAATAGACTTCTATAGCCTGCACACTTTAGACTCGTCTTCAGATATAAAACCTTCAGGCTGTATCATATACATGTTCTTCTAAATCACCATTTAGAAAAGCGGTTTTAACATCATTTGCCAAATCTCATAATCTAAGTGTGCTGCTATAGCTAGCATAATCCAAATGGATTTCAGCATTGCCACAGGAGAAAACGTTTCGTCACAGTCAATACCATAACGTTGACGATACCCCTTGGCAACCAGACTGCTTTATAGGTCTCAACCTTTCCGTCTGCGCCTCTTTTCCTCTTGAAAACCCACTTACACCCTATGGGTTTTATCCCTTTGGATGGGTCAACTAATGTCCATACATTATTGTCCTTCATGGAATCAAGTTTGGATTTCATGGCATCAAGCCATTTATTAGAGTCAGTCCTTTGCATAGCATCCATATAGGTGATCGGATCCTCGTTGTTCTCACGAGTTCAATAAGATCATCGTTCTGGACCAAGAAACATAAGTATCTATCGGTTGATGTGGTACTCTACCAGATCGCCTTAATGGTGCATCTAAAATGGGTTTTGAGTTTGATCTAATCAACTCAGATTCTAAGGGTTCACTGGTTTGTGTTGTTCCTTCTACTTGATGAACTTCTCAAGTTCAATATTAGAGCTATTTGTTCCTTCACTAAGGAACTCCTTTTCAAGAAAAACTGCTCTATTACTAATGAACAACTTTTGTTCTTCAGTATTGTAGAAGTAATATCCTTTGGTTTCTTTCGGATAGCCGATGAAAAAATATTTGTCAGATTTGGGTTCAAGTTTGTCTGATTTTGCACGTTTCACATAAGCTGGACACCTCTAGACTCTCAGATAGGTGATTACCGGTTTATGTCCATACAACATCTCATGTGGAGTTTTTGAAACAGACTTACTTGGAACCTTATTGAGAATATGACAAGCTGATTCTAATGCATCCCCAAAAGGATATTGGCAAGCTTGCAAAACCCATCATGGACCGAATCATGTCTAACAGAGTTCGATTCCTCCTTTCGACACACCGTTATGTTGTGGTGTTCATGGAGGAGTCCATTGGGAGAGAATCTCATTCTCCCTTAAATATGTCACAAAGTCATTGGAAAGGTATTCTCCTCCTCGATCTGATCGAAGGATCTTAATACATTTTCCTGTTTTTTTTCTACTTCTTTATGATATTGTTTGAACATTTCAAACGATTCAATTTATGTCGCATAAGATAGACATAACCGAACCTAGAAAGGCGTCTGTAAAAGTAATGAAGTAGTAATATCCTCCTTTGGCACAAGTGCTCATTGGTCCACATACATCAGTATGTACTAGACTTAATAGCTCTTTAGCTCTTTCACCTTTTCTAGTAAAAGATGACTTGGTCATTTTACCAAGAAGACATGATTCACAGGTAGTTAATGATTCACAATCATCAACTCGAAGGATGCCCTCCTGAGTTAACCTGTTTAATCTGTTTTTATTGATATGACCCAGCCAATGGTGCCAAAGATAAATGTCTGTGACATCAGTTGTTCTAGGGCGCTTACTTGATTTGTACACTACATTCACAGGCTGTGATAATATATAAATGCCATTAGATAAATGCCCAGTCATTACAGTGACTTCATTCATAATGATATTCAAAGTAACATCCTTTATTGAAATTTCATAATGACTTTTGGCCAGAAGGCCTACAGAAATTACGTTCAACAAGAACGTTGGGCAAAAATGACAATCATTTAGTATAATGACATTTCTATTGAAAACTATTTCAAGAACTCCTAATGCCAGAACTGGAACTAATCTTCCATCGCCGACATTAAGGAATCTTTCATTGTCCTCAAATCTTTTAGTGACCTGTAGTCCCTGCAATGAATTGCAAATGTTAAAAGGACTCCCGGTATCCAATACCCAGGTCTGATTATCATATACAGAAAAATTACAAGGTGTTATCATATAAATACCTTGTTGAGCAACATCTTGCCCCTTTTTCTTTTTTGGCCTGTTTGATCCAAGTGTGGCAATATAAAGAGGACAGTTCCTCTTCCAATACCCTTGCATCTTGCATTGAAAGCATTCAGCTTGACTTTTATCAACTTTCTTCTTATGCATCTCCCTTATAATGTCCTAGCATGTTGCACCTTTTTCTTATTCTTTTCTTCTTCCCTTTCCCAAAGGGTTGACGCCCTACCTTAGATCCTTCAACCACATTAACCAAACCCTTAGAGAGCTGGTTATCCTTCTCAAAGTTCTGTAACAACCCCAACAAACATGGTAGTTGACTGCAGGCTTTGTCATTCGAAAATGAGTAAGGAAAGGTCGGAAGGATGGAGGCAAGGAATTCAGGATCGCATCTTTTTCCAACTGCTCATGTAGGGAAAAGCCGAGCTTGCTTAGCAGTTCTATCTTCTCGATCATGTACAATACATGATCAGTGACAGGAGATCCACCCCTTTTTGAGCATTAAAAATAGCACAACTAGTCTTGTGCCTTTCAACGTCGTCAGGTGTGCCGAAAGATTCATTCAACGCTTGAATGATTTCTTCTGGCTGAGCATTCTCGAACCGGCGACCGAATTTATCGTTCATTGCTGCTAGCATGATGCAACGTACGCTAGTTCTATCATTGAGCCACTTCTGATAAGTGTCTTTCTCAGAACTTTGTGTGTTTGCATCAGGTATCTTTGGTGTAGGATTATTAAGAATATATAGAATCCTCTCATGCTCAAGGACGGTCTTAAGTTTTCTAAACTAGCTATTGAAATTTGAACCATTCAACTTGTCACTATCCAATAGGGACCTTAATGATAAATTAGTGGCCATTTTCTGCATAAGGAAAAACTAAAGTTTATTAGTATATAAATTGATTCAGTCTAAAGACTTGGACTTTAGTCTAAAGATTCTCCCACTATTTTGTTTAAATTGGCAGCCTCTACACCCCAATTCAAAGAATTATTCTTAATTCTTTAGCGGGCACTAAGATCTACATAGACTACATACAGGCCCAAGTGAAGCTTGGCCAACCCATATGCATCTAAGAGTAGGTTCAAAACCAATTTTTCCCAAAAAATTCTTAGTGTTAGTTTTGCCCCATGTACCTCTTCAGCCACTGAACATTCTGGTTAGGTCCAACCATTAAATGATATAATCAGTGTAATATCAATAGACAACCAAGCCCGAGTGAAGCTCAGCTCACCTGACTGTCTATTTAATAGTTGCGCTGACTTATCATATAATGAATGATAATTCGATGGTTGACAAGCACCAGGCATGGAGTGCCTCCAATGATTATCAAGACATCGGACTCATTATCACCCACCTTAATGGGAGGCTATGATCTGGTTATCATATAACTATTTCATTTTAAGGACCTAATAATTTTAGAGGATTTTATAATTTGAAGACAATTGACTAATCAAGTTCTCCCACTGAATATGAAATGGTAGAATGAAACAAGATTAAGTCAGGTTAAGTGGCATCTAAATCAGTCAGACTGATTTCTTACAGGCATGGGTCAACCGAATCAGGTAAATGATCTGAATCATAAATGGTTTACCACATTGACCAGGTGAGTGAGATCGATGGGAGGGATATGCCATTAACTCGTTAAAGACGCATCAATACGAGTAGCTCCCAATTAAAAACCATTCGATCGTTGATCCTAGAGCAACTTGCCAACTCACCTTGACATCATATGGTTAACCAATTCTGATTTGACCATCTAAGAGATTCATGCTCAACCACGGAGCCTAATCTACTTCCATTTGGTTTAATCAAAGAGAAGGACATGATCAACTACAACTATTGTTTGATTTAGAGCATTCTTAACCTAATCTAATTAGATTTGTTCAAATACTCTTTTAGTCCAGTTGATTTAAACCTTAGGGTCTAACCCTTTATGGACCCGATTTAGCTAACCCAAAAGATTAAATATATTTCATGTTTACATGTCATATATTTCAATCAAGCATCACATGTATTATGTTACTACTCATAATTCCTATATTTAGATCATATCTAAAGAGATTATGAATTAACATTTGACATTCAAATTAGACTCTCATAAATATTTGTATGTTTCATAACATAGACATCATGCCATCATATATCATATCTATGTTTTATACTAAACATGCAAATATCATGCTTTTATACAACATCAATATGTATCAAATATAAAACATCTTTTAAGAGTGCGTGTAATCTATGTTTTTGATGCTTAAGCTCAATTTAAATTATCTTTGGATTGAGCATCAATGATAAAACAATAGCACGGCAATATGTCACAGAATACCTCATTGAATGGGTAATTTGGATTTTCAATCCATGTGACCATATAGCCTTGCGATTAGTTTTAGCCATAATTACACAATTAATAAGAACATTAATTTACATGCAATAAATTAGATCAATAAGAAACCATTGCTTTGATACCATTTTGGGAGAGTTAATCCCCGAGGCATGCATATTTTAAAATTTGATAACAATTATCAATGCGGAAATTTAAAGATTACATATTAATCTTTCTAACATGCATCAAGATCATATCTTTGCCTTATATTATAAGATCGTTTGATCTAAGTATTGCATATAAATTAAATAATTAAGATCATATCTTATCTTCAAGATGAGAAGTCATACTACTCATCTTGAAGCCTGCCTTAAGATCTAAGGATCAAATCACTCACCTTAAGAACAGTAGGTTAATCCTTTGTGCTCTGCAGCCGTTCAATCATCCGGCCTCTAGTATTGTCCACGCGAAGCCCCTGAATGATCGGATTCCCGGGAGTGCTAGCTTGCGAAAAATAATTTTGCTGATCTTGATTTCTTCCACTTGAATCTTCCTCAAGATCCACCAAGCTTTTGCTAACACTAAAATCACACCAGAATTTTCTGTTCTAACTCTTAGAATAACACTTGGTTCTAACTGTTTAGAATTTTTTGATCTCTTTTGATCTTGTGTTATGTATATCTGGTGAGGGATGTCCTCTATTTATAGTTTCATATTAGCCAGCCTATTGAATTCTAACATTTAGAATTCTGCTATTTTTGTGAAAACCAAAGAGGCATATTAAATTCACACACTTATCAATGCATGAAGAATATGGAGTGCTCTTCCAAAGAGGCACATTAATTCACACGCTTATCAATGCACGGAGAGTTGTGTGGAGTGCTCTTCCAAAGAGGCACATTTTAGCAAAATTTATTTTTCTTGAACTTGGGAATCATTTGAAGAAGACTAAAAGTTATAGATTAAATTCTGCATGAGAATTTAATTTCTCATGAGATGAGATTTTAGTTATCTCATTATGCGAGAAAACCTTTTTCACACATGGGTTTGGATTTTTGGTTTTAAGCTAATTTGAATTTATTGGATTAAACCAATATAGATCATGGTCCTAGCCCAAATCAAATTTGGCTAATCCTGAATCTATTTAAATCCAAATCAAATCTAATTTCAAATCAATATTTGAAATTGATTAGTCCTTCTAATAGACTTAAACCAAATTGAATCTTATTCACTTGTACTTAATCCAATTGAGATAATTCAATCAATCAAATTGATTAATTAAATCATATATGATTCTCAATCGTTGATCAGCAAATAGATCATCCTAGGAAACTTCTATGCATGTGACTCTCTAGGTTCGAACCTAAGCCGCTAGCATAGAAATAATTTTCTATACTAATCGATGTGCCCATTTAGCAATGGAACCCGACGTCCGGATAGGTCGAAGAGTTGCCGAGCAAACTCCAAAAACCCTAAGAAACAGTTACCGTATAATTCATCCTCTTGACCACAAATGCTAAGGATGGCTTAAGAGCCTATCAACTCTAAACAGCAAATCCATAAAGTGATTTCAATTTTAGTGATCATGTGACTTTCACATGAAGTGCCTTGGCCAAGGTCTTGCTAAATTGAAACACAAGCATTTCTCCTTTTAACGGGATAGGTCAAATTCCATCTTGATCCACAACTGACTACCATAAGTACTTGATTGCACCCAGTAACCTTTCGTAGCTGGATTAGAAATCCAGGTGGTCCGGCACCTAAGTACAATGAGTTTCTTGTAAGCCACTGGTTGTGATCTTCAGGTCTGAAGGATGCTTATACCTATATCTTCTCGGATTAACTCTTGATAGTAGAGTATCCGAAATGAGTCACGTTCGTGAAATGTACTCCTACACTTTCACCTGTATGTCATACCAGTGTCTCTACACTCCTTGGTTAAGAGGACAACCAACAAATATGATATACAACGTCCTATAATTGATAGTACTATGGCCCTGTCATAGTATATCATTTGGTCGCGAACTCTTTTAAGGATCTTCAAAGATAAATCCTCCTTTATCGTGAAGGAAGATCATGAGGGCTTCATTACTATTAGGAGTTTTAAGAAGATGTTCTTGTAATGAATAAACTGCCAAATAACTTTATTAATATATCAATTTATATACAATTTACATCAGTACAATTATCAAATGATTGGCTTTAGGATATAATTCCCAACAATATCTTTCTCATATAAATTTTTTAAAATTAATTTTTGATTATCATATTTTTTTAGTCTAGAGAAGTTTAATATTTGCAATGATCAACAAAGTACTATAAATTTATGTTTTTAGAAATATGAAATTTTTGGCATGTTGTATAATAAAAATATCAAAAATCCCTTTGCTTCTTTGGATTTGGATTCGGGTTGAGTTAATCAAATGGGGTGTAGGGATGCTTGCCCTGGTCCCCTAAAGCGGGCCCATCCTGCGGAGTATCAGGCCCCCCGTATAATTTCAAAATGTGACAAAAAAAGGTAAAGGTGGTGATTCTGTCTCCAAAGATAAACAAGTCAAAGTTCATGAGGTACACATTCCAATGCTGTTCATGGATCCCCAGAGGACTATCAGCCTAGGGGCTCGGAGGGAAGAAGGCCCAGTCCATAACGGCTACTGACTCTTCCAGTGTCCCCTTGCTGTCGGTTACTCTGGGCCAAGGTCCAGGCTTGAGGTCCTCAGTTATCTCCCCTCGGACTGCTGAGATCCAGGATGAGATGATTTGCTCATCACTGAGTCCTGTGGAAGACATTCGATCTTTTGGGTGTCTCCATGACAGCGTTATGGCAGAAGTGCAGGGGGGATCCCAGCTTCCTCCTCTTGCTAAATGAAGATCCTTTTATGGAATGTCAGAGGAGCTCGGAAGCCATCGTTTCGATCCTCTTTTTATAGATTGCTGCAAATCCATAATTTTGATATCTGTGTTATTTTAGAAACCAGGCTGTCAGGGGATAGTCTGGCCTGGCTTCAGAGACAGATAGTAAGAAAATGGTCCTTGTATGGGTTAAGGCTGTGGGTCTATCTGGAGGCATTATAGCCATCTGGCGTTCCTCAGCGGTGAAGGTTGATGTTGTTCATCAAAGTAATCAGCATTTAGGCCTTCTTGTTACAGAGGGCTCTACCAATCCTTGGCTTCTATTGGCTATTTATGGCAGTACTAATTTCGGGAGAGACGGCTTTTATGGAATGATCTTCATTTCCTTCTAGCTAGAGGGATCCCTTCTATTGTTGCTGGTGATTTCAATTGTATTACTGAAGCTAGTGAAAAGCATGGGGGAAGAAGGGTCACTACCACTGCTAGCATCACTGAATTTAGGGATTTCATCAGTTTGGTTGGCCTTCTGGATTTGGGTTTTTCGGGGCCCCAATTCACTTGGTGCAATAATCGTCAGGGTTCTGCTCGGATTTGGGAGAGGCTAGATAGAGCTATAGCTTCGGAACAGTAGCTTCAGAAGTTCCCTTCAGCTTCCGTTGCTCATCTTCCGAGGATAGCTTATGATCACTGCCCCATTCTTATATCTACGATGATAGATCAATATCATAGGAGGCAGTTCAGATTTGAGCAGTTTTGGACATCATATACGGCGGCTCGATCTATCATTTCCCAGGTCTGGCACATTCCTATCCGGGGCAATGCTATATATCGTCTTTCTCGTCATCTTTTGCTGGTTAAACGAAGATGGCCAGATGGAATAGACTGGAGGTTGGTGATCTGGTTAGGCAGGTGGAACAACTTGAAGCTGATATTAGTTTCTTACAGGCTAAGGAGGATCAGGAGGGGTTTCTGGTGATCTCAAATCTCTCTGCTCTTCGGGCCAAGCCAGCTTTACACCACTCTTTGCTTATCCAGCAGGAGATTTACTGAGGCAACAGTCTAGGATCCAATGGATTCGGAAAGGGGACCGTAATACTAGATTCTTCCACCAGGCCACTCTGAAACGACGGGCTGCTAACAGGATTCGTAGACTAGCTGATGATTCAGGGGGCTATCATGAGGATTTTCTTTTATTCAGGACCAGCTCCTTCACTTCTTTCAGGCCAGATGGTCGGAGTCCTCTGGTCTCGGTTCTCCAGTTATCCAGGTCCCTGCCTCTAGGAAGGTTTCTTCCATGGAGAATGAAAAGCTGATCAGACCTATCACAGGGGATGAGATTCGTATGGCTCTATGGGAGCTTGGGCAGGACAAGGCCCCTGGGCCAGATGGCTTTCCTCCATTCTTCTACCATCACTATTAGGACATTGTTGGTCAGGAGGTGATCCAGGCGATACTCCTAGTTTTTCAAGCCAAGGACATCCCGGTGGAGTGGAATCGACTCTTATTTCCTTGGTGCCCAAATGTAATAATGCTACTCTCCCTCAGCATTTTAGGCCTATCAGCCTTTGCACCACTTTGTATAAAGTCTGCGCTCGTCTGCTTGCTGACCGCCTCCGCCTGGTGATGCCTCGCATTATAGCACTGGAGCAGGGAGCGTTTATCAGAGGGCGTAGTATCTCCGACAATGTCCTTATTGCTTAGGAGGTTATGTATGATCTTCAGAGAGCTATGGCCAGGCAGTCCCTTATGGCTGTCAAGTTAGATATGGAAAGAGCCTATGATAGACTTAGTTGGTCTTTCTCTACCACTCTTTGCTGGTTTGGGTTTGCTGATCAGTTTATCGATTGGATTATGGCTTGCATTCTGAGGCCCTCCTTCTCGTTGATCATTAATGGAAGCATGATTGAATTTTTTCATTCTTCAGTTGGGCTGCATCAGGATGTCCTTTATCCCCCCTGTTGTTTATTTTGGCGGCTGATGATCTTTCACGTGCCCTCTATCAGGCTCAGGCTGACCGCCGTATTGTCCCTTTTACGACTTGCCCTACGGGTCCTGCGATCTCTCATCTATTATTTGTCGATGATTGTATCTTGATGGGGAGGGCCACCTCAGCCAATGCTTCTTCTTTTACTGACATCATTTAGCGCTATTGTCAGGCCTCTGGTCAGAAGGTCAATGTATCCAAGTCTTATATCATCTTTAGTCCGAAGACCACTAGAGCTACCAGGGAAGCTATTGTCCACACGCTGGGTATCTCGTCTCAGACTGACCGTTTTTAGTACCTGGGTGTTCCTATGACTGGTAGATATCCCCGTTGTGCTGACTATTATGATCTTGAGCTGAGGGTTCGGCAACGTATTGAGGGGTGGCATGTTACGGGTTTGTCTATGATGGCTAGGGTCATTATAATCCATGCAGTTCTTTCCTCCCTTCCGATGTATCTTCTTTCCAATGCTGCCATCCGATTTCTTGCCTCAGGAGAATTAAGAGATGCTTTAGGGACTTCTTATGGGCCTCAATGCAGGATGGGCATGGTGTTCACCTAATGTCTTGGGAGAGGGTTTGTACTCTGATCCAGAAGGGCGGCTTGGGATTTAGTCTTTGACTGTTAGAAGGGAGGCTCTTTTGGCCAAGCATGCCTCGCGGTTCATTCTGAAGCCGCAGAGTCTATGGAGCTCCTTTATGCGAGCGAGATATGGAGATTGGACTTCCTCCTCGATTGGGTAGGCCTCGCGTCGGCATTCTTTCTTCTGGAAGGAGGTTTGTCGGTATGGTAGCTCCATTATGAAAACACTTCATGGATGATTGGAGATGACTCTTCTATTGAGATTCTTCGGGATACCTAGATCTCTGACATACCTCTATCTCGTTGGCCTTCCTTCTATAGTATTGAGGTCCCTACTAGTATGAAAGTGCAGGAGTTGCTCTCCTCTGATCCTTCCTCTTGGCAAGGAGCTGACCAAGAAGATCGGCCTCGTCTATCATCTCAACATCGCCCCCAAGGTCACTGTCTCTCTCGCCCCCTCCCCTAAACCCTAAACCGAAGTTTAATTCTGAATTCCCTTTTCGTTTCCCTCTGCAGAAGATGGGGATGGATGAGGAGATTTATGTCGTCGACCTCAAGAAAGGAATTGTCACCAAAGGTCTCGCCTTTATCACTCTTCCATTCCATTTTTGAGCAATTTTTCGTCACCCTAACCAAACTGTTGTTTTTATTGATGGAATTATATCTTTCAGGTCCGTACGAAGGGAAGCCCGACGCGACGTTCCCGTTCATCGATAACGGTTTCCTCTTGATTGCAACTGGGAAGATGAACCCACAGATGGCGTTCCTTAGGTGATCAGAATTAGGGTTTTATTTGGAATTCTTTCAATGTTTTTGCCAGCCTTTGTGAATTGCTTGGTGTTCTGTTCGCCACAGGGGTTCGATGAGCGCAGAAGTTTACACCGGATATTTTTCCAAGGCCTTCAAAGCTTTAACTGGGAAGATTATGTTCCCTTTTCTGATTATAGTCTACTAAAGAGACTTCTCCTTCATATTTATATGTATAACTACGTTATGAGAACAGGAATTGCTTGATGTTCTTATATGAACGCATTTGAAGTTTTCTCTTTTCATGTATGTGGATAGGTGTTATAAATGTTTAACAATTGGGAGTGCCCATTTAGTGATGTCTTCGATTCTTTTTTGATGAAGACATTTTATGACTTCTCTGAAGGTTTTACTTTTTTTTTTTAACGATTTATGCTCTGTTTGGATGAAAAAAAAAGTAGGAAGGAAAGAAAATGAAGAAAGAAAAAATAGAGAGAAGAGAAAATATTTTTTTTCTTCTGTTTGGATGAGTGGAAGGAAAATAAAGAGAAAAAAAAAATGATAATTTATAATGACAATAATATCCTTATTACAAATGATTAAAAATGCATTAGTTTTTTCTTTGGAAGGGTCAATATTGAAGTAAAAAAAAAAAAAATGAAAGAGCATCCTTGAGTTTTTCTTTGAAATTTCTTCAATTTCGGATATAAAACTTTAGGTGGGGTTCACCACTTTTTTTTCCTTGTTTTTTTTACTAGTTTTTTTTTCCTTCCTACTTTTCTCTTTATCCAAACAAAGTAAATTTCATTTTCCCTCCTATTTTTTCTTTTAATTTTCTTTGCTTACAACTTTTCTCTCCATCCAAACACGGGCTTAGTTCTTTTGTGGGGGAGTATTGAAATTTGGTTTAAAATTTGTTTCTGATCATATTAAGGCTGAATGCCTGTTGATTATTCTCTCCAATTATCAACATCAAACTAACACAGTTAGTCTCATAAATTTTTGCACAGTGGTAAAATTTTCTTGGTGCTACCTAACTGAACAGATGAAGCAATTCCAAAATAAGCATTCTTGATTTGATTGCCCTAGCGAGAAATGTAAAATACTGTTACCTAATGATTGTTCAGAATTTTCAACCATACACAGTGTTTTAGGAAGTGAATGTTTGACATGAATCAAACTTCAGGAATAATCTTAGTTTACCAAGTAACTACATTTAGTACATGGAAAGAATTCAAATTTAATCTTCTTCTGATGAACATATGGTTTCTGATCAACATTTGAATTGCCAATCTTTATTGAATTGCATCATATATTAATGCAATATTCTTTTACGCTATTATTATCTTTAGGCTACTTCTCTTGAGCTCTAGATTAATCTCTCTGTACAGGCGAGGTAAATTTCAATTTTGAAATCCTTATTCGCCTGGGCTTCACAAGAATGGCAACCTTTAAAAATATCTTCAAAGTATGATGGTTATTGGGCAAACATATCCTCTTCAAGCTAAGAGCGCATAACATAAATTATTAATTATGTGAAAATTAATTAAAGTTGCAATCAATTCATCCATTATAATTGATATATTAAATCTAAAGAATTTGAATAAAGTGAGATTTTATGGTAAACTTTATCTTGATTTGGGTGTTTTGTTAGGAAAAATTGACCCACTGAAGTAGGTAGCTATTAAGAACCATGTTAAGAAGTAATTAACTTCATGAAGATTTTTGGATCTAAATGCAGAGCCAGGTTAGAAACATACTGAACATAGTGGTGATTGCATTGTTGTCCATGAACAGTATGATTATTATGGTGTGGATGATGATGGTAATTAATATGTTGGTGCTGATGAAGAAACAGTTCTGTTATTGATGATCTATATATGATAATGAATATGTCCGTGCTGATGACAGTTCTTTTTGATCATGTCTATGGTTGTGGTCAGAGAAGAATACTTTCTGATTAAAATAACGATCATACTTATTCAGGCCTCAAGAACAATGTGACCTGTATTTCATGCTTTCCTGAATTTCTACAGGAGACGATCATGTTGCCACACACATTAAGTAGATATGATACCATCCTCTGCCTTCCAACAATATGCTTGGTGATGATTCTTTTTACTTCTTACTTATCATAAATCTCAACAGATGTTGATATTCAATATCATAAACCACTCCATTTATAAGGGCATTATTCATCAGTTGCAAGTAATATTTTTGATATATATTAATATATATTTGCATATAATGATCATGATCACGTTTATATTTTCATATACATCATATATATATATATTACAATATATTCATTATGTTTTGCTCCTTTTATATACTATGACAGCTTGAGTACTTGCAATTGGTTTTCTATATGTTGAAATCTTTTAATTCTTTATTTTGATTATCAATGGTGTGTTTTCATGGCTAGAAACTTCTTTCTCTTTTCTGTTTTTTTTCACATAAGTAAGATGAAAGTTTTTTTTTTTTTTTTTTTGCGATAAACTATTTAAAATCAACATTAAACTTTTGATAATATTTATTTACTTGTACTTTATTTCCTGGGCTCTTTATAAAATTTTATTTTTAATCAGTTTTATACCAGCTCAAACCGTTTTTATCCTTGATTATATCATGACAGTTCAGGCCAGTGAAGGAGCATTCAAACTTCTGTTGGTTATATATATTCAGGCTATTCTCTTCTTGACTTGACATATCACACATTTTTCATAAAGGCATTTACTGCTACATTGTCTTCATAGGTTGTGCATATCACTGTTCATACGTGGTGCATGGCCGAGGTATGATTTGATTACTTCGGGTCTCAAGCATGACAATTTGAGAATTTATTATCATACCCATTCAACATTAAGACCGGTGTCCCATCCTGTGTCATTTGCATGAGATATATTTTGTCTCGGTTTCTCTCATCTTGCCCATCTTGCCCAGTTGCTTTGATATAATAGTTGTAGGAATCGTGTCTCTTGGTTTGTGATGCCGATTTGGAAACTCATGCTGTGGTTGTTTAAAGCTTTCATCTGAAATTTAGGTTCTAAAGCCATCCCCTAATTCTTTTGAGATAGGATGTGGAAGCTCCATCCCCTAATTCTTTTGAGATAGGATGTGGAAGCTCCATCCCCTTATCATTTTCTAGGATGGTTGGTTCTCTGCTCCCGCTTTAGAAAATGCCACCATGTCGTTCTCTAAGACCCTGCACCATCGTCGGTATCCTACGTCACTTTTGTTTCAGATTTCACGAATCCTGATATCATTATTTCACTCATATTATTTTTCAGGTTTTTATTATTACTTTTTCAGATAGAACTATCAGTTTGACCATATCCCTTGAGTTGCCTGTGGTACACAATTATATGCTGCAAAATATGATCCTTTTAGCCCCCATGCTGTACGCCTACATTTATTAATCCATTTTTTTGTTCAGTCTGGGATGTTGTCCTCCAACAATATTGTAGGATAGAAAAAATCTTTCTACACCACCTTGGTGCTAATGTTTTAAAAATCAGATCAGATAACAAATCGGTTTAATATTTGGGTCGCGAGTCAATCGGTTCGATCGGATGAATCGGTTCGATCGGACCGAATAATATTATAATTAAATTTTAATTTAATAATAAAAAATAATAATAAATAAATATAATTTAAATAAAAAATTAAAAAATCTAAAAACCAGGTTGGACCGGTTGAAACCCAGTCGGTTCAATGAATTTTTTTGATTTTTACCGGGTCATATAAAAGTCAACTTTAATAATAAAACTGGACCGGACTGATGATTGTTTCCGGTTGGACCGGTTGGGCCGATCGATCCGGTCCGATTTTCAAAACATTGCTTGGTGCAGAATGGCCTGCACCGGATACAAAGATTCATCCACGCATGGATCCATGCCAGAAGGCCCGCTTATAGGTCCTGCATCACAGATGCGTGGGCCTATGCGTAAGCTAATTTTTACTCCATGTGTAAATCATCCTTGCATCGAAGACAGTGTAGAAAGACTTTTTCTTACAGAATAACCTTTGAAATAGAGATGGCAATCGTGTTGGTCCAGCTATTTCAGGCTCGTCTCATTTTTCCAGTTTAGGATGCTTTTAGCTTTGTATCACTTTGAATTTGGTTAACTAGAACGAAACCTTAACCTTAATTTATCATTAAGGTCATTTCAGTTTAGCTTAATTTTTAAGAATAAAGTTTATATTTTTTTATTATTTTTTGGTAATTTATCAGCAATAAATTTCATTGTTTTTTTATGTATTTATTACTTTAAATGCTAGAGCAACTAAATACAAAATTATAGCATGATTAGATATTAATACAAATAGTAGTTAAATTTATAAAATATTAAGATAATATAATTAAGTAATAACCTATAAAAGCATACTTTAAAAATTAAACAAATATTAATATCAAATTATTAATAAATTATAAAATAAAATAAATAAATGTTGAAAATATATTTAATTATGTAGAAAAAAGAAAGCAAAGTCATCTAATTTTACTTTTCTATCTCCTTCCCAGGGATGTTTGAAGTTGTTGATGATGATACTTCAATAATACTTAACTTAAATAAGCATACTTCTAATTCTATCATTTATTAAATCTCATTTATTAGCATTAAGTATATTATATATTAAACATATTAAATATTAAAGTATTAATCATATCAATAATTTAATTGATAATTCATAAAATTATATATTATCATCTAGATAAAATTTTAAAATTTAAGACAAATGAAATTAAAAAATATCTTACTCTATATTAAAATATCTAATTATGAGTAGTGGCTAACGTTTGTGCACTTTTTTGATAAATATATTTTTTGGATTATTTGGGTCATC
Organism: Calamus simplicifolius; assembly: GCA_900491605.1. Classification (NCBI taxonomy): domain Eukaryota; kingdom Viridiplantae; phylum Streptophyta; class Magnoliopsida; order Arecales; family Arecaceae; genus Calamus; species Calamus simplicifolius. Next base: position 210,957 of record UESW01005072.1, on the reverse strand, counting down.
CATGTTTTGTCCCAACCTAAATCTAAAATTGTAGGTTATTTTGGGTTTGAATAAAAAAAGAAAAATCCTAGTCTTATTTTCTTTTAAAGTGTGCTTGCACTAGGTCAAGCTTCTACCATCTTTATTCGGAAATGACAACTGTACTACTTGCCAACTGTTTCTTATTGCCGCATAAAAGTGGTAAAAATTAGCCTAATCTAGAAACTCATACCTAACCTCACCCCATTTGGACCGAATTTGAATGAAATCATATAGATTACCTAAACTTTTTTTTTTGATACATACGGACGATCACACTAGTCTAGTATGGGTCAGCCCAGATACATCCGAATGCAAAATTTATAACAACACAGGGGGACATGGGTCACCCATCGTTCATATCCTATAGCCTACATGTGAGCCACAGCCGTCGCTGCCCAGTCAGCTGTCGTATTGGCTTCACGGAATACATAACGAATCTGGGCAGTATCCACCTCCTGAAGCATGGTTCAAATATCTCTTAGAATCGGATTGGTTGATACATCAGGGATTACCTGAACTTTATATGGGATGAGTATAGGATGAGAGCTTTGTTAGGCCATGAACAAAATTATATTTAGATCAAAAGAGTTTGCATTAGGTCATGACAATGATCTTGAATAAGTATTTTTTGAGACTTAAGAAGAGGCTGGAATCAAGCTCAAGATGAATCTAAACAAACTAAGCTTAAAATTAATTTCAGCTCCAGCATAAAACTTTACTTGCTCAATAAATTAAAGCTTGAATATATTTATATTGTAATAATGTGTACATGTTCGACTAAGGCTTTAACTAGAGTATCTTTTTTGTTCTCTGAATTGGTTAAATGTTAATTCAAGTTAGAACCAAGCTTCAAATCAATAATTAAACGTCAAACTCTGATTGAGTTTAATTCAAACTTGAATCAGCTCCGGCTTGATTAAAGTTTATAAAGATGATTGGTTGGACTCATGTTTGTCTTTATTTGAAACTAAACTTAAATTAAACTCAAAATACTAGTAAATAAATCAAGTTTTATATCAAAATTCAAGCTTAAAATTAATTTCAAACTAAATTGGATCAGAAAAAGAACTTAATCACTAAAGCAACATTTGGTATGAAATAATCTGTCCATGATCACTAATAATCGGTCCAAGATCACTAGTAATTAATCTAAGTGATAATGATAGGACCACTTATATATTTAGTGCACCTATCCTACATGGCAGAAATCCCAAATCAACACTCATCTCTATAATCATCATTCAAAATGTAATTATAATCTCATTCATAAGGATTGATAACCAAGATCACCTTAGAACAATAATTTTGGATTAAGATTTAGAAACCAAATTGCCCCTCATTTATAGAAAAAGGATGCCACATAAAAAATCCTATTATTCTTTTCATAGTAATGTAATATAATTTAATATCACATTATTACATTGTTATGTTTATATGATATTACAGTATCATATTATAATTATATAATATATTGTGATATAATATATATTACAGTATAATTATAATATTATAATATGACTATATAAAATTAATTATAATTTAATTTAATATTATAATAAATAATATGAAATAATGATAAAGTATCATCATAGTTGTTATTAGAGATGATTTTAGTATTACTCAACCAATGATATCAGAATTTTATGGCATATCAAATAGGTTAATTGTAATCACTAAAGCATAGCACATCAAATATGATGACTTTAAATCAATAAAAATTAGATTATTCTGAGATAAGAATCACTAATGACCATAAATCATCTTGCTCTTCTTTGGGCTACTAAATGCCTTCTAAATACTTAGCTACTATATCTTTTTATCTTTTTTTAAAATAAAGTTTAAAATTTAACCATTTAATCCCACTATATTTTTTTTTTATTTTTTTATACAATACACGTATATTCTTAGAGTTTTCATTATTTATGATATCGTTCATAAACAACTAAAAGCATTATAAACTTTATTATAATTAATTCTTCATGGCCTACCATTATGGAAATTTGAGAAGGGATTTTAGAATCAGAAAAATTCTTGCTGCATCGCTTTCGATATAATAAATGATGGGGCCAGTTAATCCCGCGAAAAATAAAATTTTTTGGACGGCCCCAAAGGCCCAGACTCTAACTCCAGCGATGGCCCCCAGCGTCGGCTTCCAGCGCCAGCCGCCAGCGTCGGCCTCCAGCGTCGGCTTCCAGCGCCAGCCGCCAGCGTCAGCCTCCAGTGTCGGCTTTCAGCATCAGCCGCCAGCGTCGGCCTCCAGCGCCAGCTTCCAGCGACAGGCCCCAGCGCCGGCCCCCGAGGCCGGCACATCAAAGGCCAACACCCGCCAAGGCCGGCCTCTCCAGGCTAGCTGGCCCTGGCACATTGCTGGCCGGTCACGGCGTCTCCAGGCTAGCCGGCCCCGGCACATTGCTGGCCGGCCACGGCGTCTCCAGGCTAGCCGGCCCCGGCACATTGCTGGCCGGCCACGACGTCTCCAAGCTAGCTGGCCCCGGCGTCTCCACGCCAGGCGGCCCCTACTTCTCCAGGCAACTCGGCCACGACATCTCCAAGCTAGCCGGCCCCGGCACAATCGCTAGCCGGCCCCGGCGTCTCCACGCCAGGCGGCCCCTACATCTCCAGGCAACTCGGCCACGGCGTCTCCAAGCTAGCCGGCCCCGGCACAATCGCTGGCCGGCCCCGACATCTCCAGTCCCGCCGAGTCGGCTAAGGCCATCCCAGGCAGGCCCGACTCTTCCCCGGCATCTCCAAGTCCGCCGAGTCGGCCAAGGCCATCCCAGGCAGGCCCGACTCGGCCCCGGCATCTCCAGGTCCGCCGAGTCGGCCAAGGCCATCCCAGGCAGGCCCGACTCGGCCCCGGCGTCTCCAGTCCGCCGAGTCGGCCAAGGCCGTCCCAGGCAGGCCCGACTCGGCCCCGGCGTCTCCAGTCCGTCGAGTCGGCCAAGGCCGTCCCAGGCAGGCCCGACTCGGCCCCGGCGTCTCCAATCCCGCCGAGTCGGCTAAGGCCATCCCAGGCGGGCCCAACTCGGCCCCGGCGTTTCCAGTCTGCCAAGTCGGCCAAGGCCGTCCCAGGCAGGCCCGACTCGGCCCCGGCGTCTCCAGTCCTGCCGAGTCAGCCAGGGTTATCCCCGGCCAGCCCGACTCGGCCCCGTCGTCTTTAGGTCCGCCGATTCGGTCCCACATCGGCACTGCCTTGCCGGCAAGGTAGGCCCCAGCCATCTCAGGACGACCCAGCTCGGCCCCAACAAGACGGGACCCCCGGTTCCCGCCAGATCAGCCAGCGATTCAAAAATCCGTTCCTCTGACGCGCGCCGCCCGACAGCGTCTGACGCGCGTCGCCCGACAGCACCGATGCGCGCCGCAGCGCCAGCATGCGCCGCCCGATAGCGCCAGATTCGACAATTCAACGGCTCTGCCGGCTGATGGGACGCAGACCCACGTGATCATGCCAGCGTCAACCCCTATAAAAAGGTAAATTACATCGAAAACCGGGTACGCACACTTTACGCACTGGATGCCCTAACTCTCAAAGGAACTACGTGATCCTTCTGAGATCTCTCCCTCCTCTAGAGCTCTCTCGAGCTCCTTCTCTGCTGTGACCTCTGTCACTAACTTGGGCGTCGGAGGGTCCCACCGGAGAACCCTTTCCGGTCTTGGGACTTCTTTGCAGGCGATCCGGTGAAGAAGAAGAGCCTCTGTTTTCAGCGTCCAAGAGGGGTGATCGAGTGTCAACAATAAACATGGATCGACTTTGATGATTTGCATGCATGTTAAAATTATTATTTTTTTAATTTTAATATTTCTGTATATATATAGGATGCATATCAATTATCGAGCATTGACGCAGTTCTTACTGTATTGCCTTCGGGTGCGGTAAGACTTTTCGTTTAAAGCCATGTTGACTGGTTGGCTTGTTGTTGGGGGGATAAATCCATGCCGGACCGACCTATGATCGGTTCAACATCCACCGGCCTAAATTCCGCTTCATGTATGGGACCCAACGGTGGACCCTTCAAATACTTTGATCCCTGAATAAAAACCACAGAGAACGCATGCGGATATAGCAGATGTTAAGGCAACAGAAGCCAGGGAAACGACAGTCGTCGTCATGATGGGGGGGACAATCAAGGGATCGCACCTTCGTAAGTGCCCTCGGCCCCAGGGCGAAAGCTCCATTTGGGGATTTTACTAGCCCGCACGGCGATCCAACGTGGAACGCCCGCGCCCGCGTTGGAACGCTACTTCCCCGTCGCACTGACAGTGGCTGCAATACTGTACTCTATTAACTCTCTGGAAGGTCAAAAAGCCCGCGTGTTATTACTCCAGCTAAGCCTCTGACTCTCGCGAGGAGCCCAGCGCTGCTGACCTCAGCGATGTGCCGCCACGCCAGCTAGCTCGTGACCCCGCCGGCACCGCACATTTCCCACGCGCCAAACCCCGGACCCACGAAAACCCCCAACTGGAAGAAATCAAAAGCGTTTTAAATCAGCGTCCTCTCCCAGTCCCCACCCGGCCTCCCCCTTTATAAACGCGCCGCTGCCTTTCCCACATCTCCGACAGTCCTCTCCACTCCCAGCTCTATTCCAAACTCGCAGAATGGTTGCCAAGCAACACCTCAGTTCCCATTCCCAAATCTCCACAGCAACCCAACAAGAGAGAAGGAGAACTCGAATTACCGCCGCCCCGCCCCTTCTTCTTCTCCCCGCTCACCCGCGCCCAGGAGAACGCCATCATCGTCTCCGCCCTCGCCCACGTCATCTCCGGCCGCGCCACTCCACTGCCCCTGCCCGAGCTGCTGCCCCGGACACGTGCCGGCGCTGCGGCATCGTCGGCTGCCTGGGCTGCGACTTCTTCGTCTCCGCCGAAGAGGAGGTAGCGGCTGCGGCGGCGGTGCAAGCGGAGGCGGAGGTGGAGAGCGGCGGGCGGAGGAAGAGGAGGAAGAAGAAGAACAAGTACAGGGGAGTCAGGCAAAGGCCTTGGGGGAAGTGGGCGGCGGAGATTCGGGATCCGCACCGGGCGGTGCGCAAGTGGCTCGGCACGTTCGACACGGCCGAGGAGGCGGCGCGGGCCTACGACCTCGCCGCAATCGAGTTCCGAGGTGCCCGTGCGAAGCTTAATTTCCCGTTCCCGGAGCCGTTGCCGGCGGAGGAAGCCGAAGCTTATGGCAGTTCCCAGACTACGACGCCTTCGCCCTTGGATCAGCAAGGCCAGCAGCAGGGGGCACTGGAACAAGGGCAGGAGATGGGCGAATGGTGGGATGGGCTGCAGGATTTGATGCCGCTGGACGTCGGGGAACTCTGGATCGATACCGGAGCCGTCCGTCCACTTTTCTCCATCAAGCCGCCGTTGGATTAGATCATAGAGATTCTTTTGTTCTTTTGATTCTTTTATTCTTTTGTTACTTACTTCATACCTTTGTGTTAGAATGAATTATTAATTAGAGGGCAACTCAGATACTTTGATATGAATTTGCCATTTTTTTTGAAAAAGCTTGATGGGAAACATATCGCGAGGATTTGCCGAAAATTCTATTCGGTCCATAAAAATTGCCCAGTAGCTCTGTTTTTTTTTTTAAAAAAAAAATTATTCTTACTTTCTTCTTTCCGCACTCTGCCCCGTCTTATGCCCTTCCCCTTCTCTTTTTTCAGTGCTGCCCTTTCTCAGCATCTGTTCCTTTTTCTTTTGCACCATTTTCTCTTGGTTACTCGGCATCAACTCAGTACTTTCTTTTTCTGACTTTTTTTTTGAAATCGTTCAACTAAATAGGATCAAATAGAGGTCTTCTGTTCAATCCTATTTGATTGAACAAAGACTCTTCATTCGTTAAACATGCTGAACGAAGGCCGTTCGTTCGATCTATTTGATCGAACGATGCTTGATAGATGAGGGATCAAAAAGAATCGATGCTCGAGGGTGGGAGAGCACTGAGGGTCGAAGAAGGCTGATGCCAGAAAGTAAAAAAGGAGACGAGGACTGAAAGATGTCGATGCTGAAGAATGGGGATGCTAAGGAAAAAGAAGGAGATAGAGAGGAAAGAAGATGAGAAATCAGAAGGGGGAGTAGCCAAGGATGAGGAAAGGGGGCGATGCCAAAGAAAAGATGTGGTGGTCGAAGATGAGGAAGAAAGGATTGAGATAATAAGGAGATGGGATTGGAGGGTGGTTAAGAAATTTTATTTTATTTTTAAAATAAGGGGTTACAGAGAAAAAAAAAATGCGGGACGAAATAGAATTTTCCAGATTCGCCGCGGCCAGTCTAACGGAGGACGAAATTAAATTATTAAAGGGGGGCGGGCAAGGCGGGCGCGGGTTGACGTAGGTGACGTGGATTGAAATGCGAGAAGGCGGCTCCTCGCCACGGTAGAAGTGGACCGCCGGAACTGCAGTCCTTGGTTAAAAATAATTAAAAAAATAACAAAAAAACCAACACCTGGCTTCTCTGCTTGTTACCTTAAAAAAATAATGGGACCATCTCTTGCAAATGATTCATATCCTATCCAAGCCTTTTTTTTTTTTTTTTTTTTACTTTTTCCTTCGCCATGGCTTGAAACTAAATTATAATACTGTATACATTGACATAAATATAATAAATAATTAATTATATTAAATTTTAAATATAAATACTATATAATTATTAAATAGATAATATGGTATGTATAATTTATTTAATAAAAATTGTAATAACTTAATTTATATAAATATATATAACTCGCTTAATATGAATAAATACTAACTCATTTTATAAGATGAAAGTAGTATTTTTTTGTCTTTATTTATATAATAAATTATATATCAAGTATTCTTTATATATAAAAAATATTAATTAAATGGGTTCTAGTTGTGCTATTTTTAGATTGATAGTTCAATATATGGCATGACATCGGTATTTTTTTTATGATCATATCGATGTGATTATAATACGAACTCATTTAAGTTTAATTTAAGTTTACTTATTTTGTGTCGGATTTCAGCCGGCATACCATATCCAATTTTAACATTTTTAAATGGAATAAGATTTAAAGGTTAAGTAAATTTATCATCTCTAAGTCTCAATCGATTGCCTCATCTCATTTTTGTAAGAAAATAGAATCAAGAGCGGTTTTATCTTATTTCTATAAAATAAGTTAGGATAGGAATAAATTGAAAATGAAAAGGAAAAATAAAAAAGAAAAGGAAAGGAAAGAAAAAAATGAGAGAGAAAAATGAAATATAACAAAAAAGAAAATCTAAAAGAAAAAAAATTAAAAAGAAATAAAAAAAAGAGAGGAAAAATAATAATAATAAAGGATGAGCAGAAGAAAGAAAGAGAAAAATAAAAGATAATAAAAACAAGCAAAGGAAAAGGGCAATAAAAGAAATAAAAAATAATAAAAAGATAAAAAAAATAAGAAGGAAAGATACGCAAGGTACCTATTAGTATGCTTAACTTGAATAGCTAAGGATAGTATATTTATTCGTCATAATAAGGTTGTAGTCTTATCATTTATGATTATAGGTAATGCGAATGGCCATGACCAGACTAGGTTGGTCCAAAATAGACTTTTATTATTATATTAATCTATTGAAGACTAGTTTTAGAAGTATGGTAATAGGATTGAATGAGAGTATCTTCATCCCTATTCCGATCAATGAAGACAAAAACTTCTCCATCCTAATCATTATATCCTCAAGGATTTCATTCTTACTTATCTTATTTTTAATAAATTTTTATTTTTTTTATGAATATCCTTATCCTCCCGAACCTCATCCCCACCAACCATATTTGACATTATATTTATTTATTTTTTATTTTAATTCTTACTCACTATATTTAAAAATAAAATTAAAATAAAGTATTAAGTTTCATATAACTAATTAAATAAATCAAATATCATAATTATAAATTTTATAAGCTAATTTATAAGAAATATATTAAACCATAATTTTAAAGAGCATAATAACATAAGTATATGACCATAGGATACTTCATAAAAAATAAACACATAATTTAGAATTATGTAAAAAAATAATTTAGAATTATATATGGGGCCATATTTATAATATTAAAATAACATAATATTATTTAAATAATAATAAATATGAGAGGATGCCATAGGATGGAGAACAGATACTTCATGGGATAAAAAGTATTCTTCCTATCTTCGTCCCATCTTCATTCGCATGGATAATTTTTTTTTATCCTTATTCCTATAGAAAGAAAATACCTTCGCTCTCCAGCCCATTCAACGCAAGCCCCTATGAAAACCAAAAAAGAAAAAAAAAAGAAAAAAAATTGCCTCCCCTAAGCATCACAATAATATGTCAAGTTTTAATAGAGTCCCACAAATAGAAAATATTGCACATTTCTTCTTGTGATCCATGAATAAATTGAAGTAGAACTAAATAAAATATACTTATTGAGCTCAAATGGAAATACATATTTGGCCCTAGAATATATCTAGTTAATTAAATTGAAACTTTTGCTTTTTTAAAATAGTTAAAAATCATCTTCCATAATCATACTCTTATTTAATTATGCTAAATAAAGCTTTCTAATTTATTTCTGAATGATCAAAAATATATCCAGATAAAATTTGTTTATTCAACTTTTTTATGTCATATATACAAGTAATCATGTACCAAATAAAGCAAGTTATAGGGTGCCTTTAAAATAAAAAAAAAGTCGAAAACGTGCCTATCTACATTCTTAGATGTTTGACTAGCTTTACTCAAGAGTTCTTTTTTCCTCCTTTTTATTTTTTTTCTTAATCAGATTTATACTTTCCATTCAAATGATTCAACTAGAAATAATTATAGTTGGAGAACAAAAAATTATTTAAGATTCAATTGAGTACATCAATTTATAAAATTTATTTAATCAAGTAAATTTTTGAAGGTTGCCAATGGTGACTTGACAAACCATTAAATAGGATATAAAAAAAATACTGAGATAAACTCTATGTGATGCTAAAGATGGCGAAGGATGAAAAATAATTCAAAATTTTTCATAAATTTTCATTTGCCAACCTTAATACCTTGATAGATCCTTTCTCTTTCCTTCATCCTCACCATTTTTACCTCTCATTACTACCATCTCGATGCCACATAACATCATATCAGTATTTTTTTTTGATTCATCATGTCATTTAATTAAAATGGCCAGTAAAATCATTGTTGATGGCCATAAAATTAAAAGATGTAGACAATGAAATAAATTGGTGTGTTTTATTGAAAAATATAAAATATAAGAATTTAGTTAAAAAGTCCCAATAAGTTTCTATGCTATTGGCGTAATTATCCCATTCAAATATGTTGCTGCTGAAATATGTCCTTCGACTCGGACACGATCGAGCTTCAGAGCGGGCTCTCTCCTGGGCGGACTTGCAAAATAGTCCTCACACGAGAGGCGTTGGGGATGGCCCTCTGCGGAAGACCCTCTGATGCTCAAGTCAGTGGAGATCAACAACGAACAAATATGGAAAGAAGGCTCCCGCTGAAGAGTCTCTTCAGGGTGGCCTTTCGAGAGCTCTGAGCAGAGCGTTAATGACGGAAAGAAGGTGAGCAGAGGTAGATGGAGAGTGGGCGAATATACAAGTATGCGCGTACCTGAGAAGTCGGAAGACGATAGTATTTATAAAGGATCACCTGATTCCTTGGAGGCATCGTGGGTCCGAAAGCCGTTAGGATTCAAATCCAGTTTGTTATGAGGTCAGTAAGATTCGTATCTTGTTAGTTAGAGAATCGACGGCTAGGAGAGCTGGTTGATATCCTGAGATTCGGCGACTGTATAGGCTCCAGGGCTCTAGGCTACTCTCGTGGGTCCTAGGCCACTCTCGGATGTGATTTCTGTTTGGAATCTTACGAATTTAAACTCTCCCGCACTGGATTCCATAGAGGTGCTCGAGTCCCCGGGTCTGGCCAGGGCATAAGGATAGCTCGGACTGGGACCGAGGTATAATGATAGCTCGGACTAGGACCGAGGTATGAGGATAGCTCTGACCGGGATCGAGGTATAAGGATAGCTTGGACTAGGACCGAGGCATAGTGATAGCTCGGACGGCGAGGCACAGTGGATAGCTCGGCTGGCGAGGCACAGTGGATAGCTCGGCTGGCGAGGCACACCCAGGGAATCCTTGGCTCGTTGAGGGGCTAAAGTGCTTCGATCCATCAAGGTATAATGGCTGACTCATTTCTAGTGGGCATTGCACAGCGAGTGAGAGTCAGAGTTGATCATAACCTCTTGCACGATTATTAACGTAATGGTGATTTTACCCCTCAACACATGCCCCCCACTCCCTAGTTCGAAAAGTAGGTTCGGGCATAGGGAGTATAGCTCCAGGTGGCACGATCTGAATGGAAGGGTCTAGATTTGATAGCCTGCGTAATGATGCACTAATTTGTAGGGAGAAATAGTCTCCGAGGTATGCATATTTTTAAAAATTGATAACTATTATCATTGCGGAAATTAAAAGATTACATATTAATCTATCTAATATGCATCAAGATCATATCTTTGCCTATATATTCAGGGTCGTTTGATCTAAAATATGCATATAAAAATATCAAGATCATATCTTGATCTTCAAGATGACTAGTCACACTATTATCTTGAAGTCTGCCTTAAGATCTAGGGATCAAATCACTTACCTTAAGAACAGTAGGTAAATCCTTATTTCTCTGTAGCCGTTCAATCGTCCAGCCTCTAGTATCGTCCACGCAAAGCCCCGAATGATCAGATTTCCGAGAGTACTAGCTCGTGGAAAAATGGCTTTGCTGATCTTGAATCCTCTCACTTGAATCTTCCTCCAAGATCCACCAGGCTTCCGCTAACACCAGAATCACCAGGATTTTCTATTCTAATATTTTAGAATTATAATCCACGATAATTTAGAATTACAATCCATGATAAATCATGTATTGTTGTTCTATTTTTTGTTCTGTGTTCTCTGGTGAGGGAATGCCCTCTATTTATAGTCTAGATTTAGCCTTGACATTTAATTCTGACATTTAAGAATCCATCGTTTGGCAAAAGCGAAGAGACACCGAAGGCGTGGCGCTTGGTTTAATTCCGATGTTCAGAGAAAACCAAGGAGTCGCGGCGTTTGGTTTAGTTCCGTCATTCGGAGAAAACCAAAAGACGAGGGATAAATCCGACGTTCGGTAAATAAATGTCATGCATTAAATTCTATCTCATGAGATGAGATTTTAGCCATCTCATCATATGAGATCCATATTCGAGAGGTTTGGATTCTGATCTGAATTTATTTGACTTAACCCACATAGATCATGGTCTAAGCCCAAATCAAATTTGGCTAGTCCTGAATCTATTTAAATTCAAATCAAGTCTAATTTCAAATCAATATTTGAAATTGACTTATCCTTCTAATAGACTTAAACCAAATTGAATCTTATTCAATTGTACTTAACCCAATTGAGATAATTCAATCAATCAAATTAATTAATTAAATCATATATGATTCTCAATTATTGATCAGCAAATAGATCATCCTAGGAAACTTCTATGCGTGTGACTCTCTAGGTTCGAACCTAAGCTGGTAGCATAGAAACAACTTTCTATACTAATCGATGTGCCCATCTAGCAATGGAACCCGACGTCCGGATAGGTCGAAGAGTTGCCGAGCAAACTCCAAGAACCCTAAGAAATAGTTGCCGTATAATTCATCCTCTTGACCACAAATGCTAAGGATGGCTTAAGAGCCTGTCAACTCTAAATAGCTAATCCATAAAGTGATTTCAACTTTAGTGATCATGTGACTTTCACATGAAGTGCCTTGGCCAAGGTCTTGCTAAATTAAAACACAAGCATTTCTTCTTTTAATGGGATAGGTCAAATTCTATCTTGATCCACAACTGACTACCACAAGTACTTGACTGCACCCAGTAACCTTTTGTAGCTGGATTAGAAATCCAGGTGGTCCGGCACCTAAGTACAATGAGTTGCTTGTAAGCCACTGGTTGTGATCTTCAGGTCTGAAGGATACTTATACCTATATCTTCTCGGATTAACTCTTGACAGTAGAGTATCCAGAAATGAGTCAAGTTCGGTGAAATATACTTCTATACTTTTACCTGTATGTCATATCAGTGTCTCTACACTCTTTGGTTAAGAGGATAACCAACAAATATGATATACAATGTCCTATAATTGATAGTACTATGGCCCTGTCAAAGTATATCATTTGGTCATGAACTCTTTTAAGGATCTTCTAAGATAAATCCTCCTTTATCATGAGGAAGATCCTAAGGGCTTCATTACTTTCAGGAGTATTAAGAAGATGTTCTTGTAATGAATAACCTGCCAAATAACTTTTATTAATATATCAATTTATATATAATTTACATCAGCACAATCATCAAATAATTGGCTTTAGGATACAATTCCCAACATAATTAATGTTGCACGGCCGCTGTGCCTTCACGAGATGAATCTGTCGTTTCTTAGGGGCAACGGTTGGGGAAGTGCCACATAGTAAAACCCAATTTTCACGGTGCCTGCAACGGCGGTTTTGGGTGTCTCGATTAAGACACCTTATCTTCTCCTTGAGGCAGTTTTCTTTGGGGAAAAATAAAGTCGAAACAGCGCCATTCCTGTTCGCAGTGCTCTTTCGTTTCTTCTCGGAGAATCTTGTTCCCCTATTTCCTTTGTAACCTCGCTCGGTGTCTCTTTCGACTAACAGCATGGTGAGTCCTAGCGACATGGTTTCAGAGATTGTTGCCGAGGATTTGGGAAGAATACGCCAGAAGTATGGCATTCCCTCGGATATCCTTTTGCGGTTGTCGGAGCCCGAGCATAGGGTCTCGCAAGAACTGGAGCGTGTGATCTTTTTTTATGAAGATAGTCTGAAGGTAGGCCTTCGGTTTTCCCTTCATCCCCTGGTGAAGGAGATCATGAGGTTTTACAACATTTGCCTGATAATGGTGGCTCCTAACAGCTGGCGCAGTATCATCGGGTTTATCTCGATGTGCAGCTAGGTTCAGGTAACAGCGACTCTTCCCCTGTTCTGTGCTTGTCATCATCTGATGTCCAGGAGGAACTTGGAGTGGTCCTATATCAGACCTCAGAGATCATTCAGGACGATCATGGATAAGCCGTCGTCCATAAAGGAGTGGAAGGTCTGATTTTTTTATCACCGAGGGGAACATCGGCTCCGACTTCCCGTGGGGATGGGGAAGCTTTGTCAGGGATATGGAAACGCATCCAGCCCTATCCGAATAGGAGAAGGAGGACCTAGAGGTCCTTTGTGACGGCCGAGTGTTCTCGGCTAATGACTTACTATCGGAGGAGGCCCTTTTCGCCGCCGGGCTTAACCCCATCGAGGTACAAGGTAAGTCTTTTTCTTTTTTTCTTTCCATTGATTTTACTCAAGCAAGTATATCTCGGTCTGATCGTTCGCCCACTGTGCTTGTAGCCAAGAGATTGCACTAACGGGCCGTATAAAGAAGGAGTTGGGAAAGCGCCTGAGAGAGATTAGTAGTGTGGAAAGGCGCAAACCTGAGAAGAAGGTCCGTCTTTCTGAAGAGCACTCGCCGATGGCCGGACGAGTCAAGGTTAGCCTGCGCTCCTTACCATCGAAGAAGGAGAATGTGGGAGTGCCGGTAGTGAGAGAGGGGTTCCCTCAGTTGGGGGAAGAAGCGATAGTCATGACGGAGGAGCAGAGAGCAGAGGAGGACTCTGGGAAGGTTGCTGAGAACCCTTGTCCTTTGGTGGTGGAGATAGTGGACAGCCCAGACAAGGCTTCGTGTGCTCATCCGGTAGTCCCCTCTCCTGGGGATGAGTTATTGCTAGGCTCGGCAGAGGTTGGTATCCTGGGGGTTCCTTTCCCGAGCGAGAAGATGTCTCTAGCTTCGGCGGGAGAACAGGTGAGAGCTGTTGCAATCGGCGAGGCTCAGGATGAGCCTACCAACGAAGGGCCTCCCCCGAAGGGATTAAGGGGTGGTGACGTTGGACCGATAGTTATGGAGGCTCAAGAGGAGCCTACGGCTGGAGAGCTTCCTCCTGGAGAGGTTGGAGGAGCTGGCGAAAGGATTGAGGCCTCGATGGAGCATGTGGGGGAAAAGCAGACGCTGGGCGATCGAGGAAAAACCTCGGACGAGGGGAGAGGACAAGATGAGAATCTTCTAGCTGAAGTTTCTCCCACCGGGGCTTCGGGAAAGCTGGCGCCTGGGCTGGCTGAAGTATCCGAGGAATCTCAGGCTAGAATTTTGCTGAAGGAGGCCAGGAGGTTGAAGGCTTCTCAGCCTGAGGTTGCTCGGACTGGTCCTTTGGACGGGCAGCCAGGTAGTTTGGACCCGACCATCAAGGCGACATTCGCTGCCCTGATGAGGTCGGCGTTGTATCCGGGTGCGGGTCCCTCAGCGAATGAATTTGCGGACCTAGACCTCATCGACGCCGCATTTGGTCAGCGGAATGTGGCGAAGGATGTCCATCTTCTCCCTAAAATTGACAACTCTGCCCTTATGGGGCTCGCCAGGTCCTATGCCTCTCGAGTGAGTTGCTATTTCAGAGCAATGGGTGCTTTCTAGGTTGACTTGATTGCGCTTTCTTATTTGTGTTTCGTTTCACAAAGTGTTTTGATCACTAGGGCGCTATGCTGGCACTTGAATCTGGCAGCGAGGGCCAGTGCCCAGGCTAAGAGAGTCAGCACTGAGCTCAGGTTGCAAGCGGAGGTGTCTAATAAACTTGAGCGAGTTCTGGACATCGCCAACGAAAACTTGGCGAGGGCGAGAGGATTGCATCAGGCCGCCCTCGATGACGCGTCCAAGTTGAGGTTTGAAGTTGAGGAGCTGCACGGGCTTCGAATGAGGTATAACGAAGCATACTCGGAGCTATCACAGATCAGATCTAGGCACGTTGGAGAAATGGAAACTATTAAAAAACAGTTTGACGAGAGTCGAAACAAGCTGAGGAAAGAAGCTGCCGAGGAGAGGAATCACCTGAATAAAATGCTCAGCGAGACGGAGGAGAAGATCCGATAGATACAGCATTGCGTCCTTGCTAGGGATAACAGAATTAAGTGGCACTAGGAGAAGATAGCCAAACTCGACGACGAGCTCTCTCAATCCAGGGAAGAGGCTAATAACATGCAATCAAGAATCAACGATCTTAGGGATAGGATCGAGCAGGTTAAGGCCGACAAGCTGAGGGCCTTCGGCGAGGTTGAGGAATTGACCAGGAGATTAGCCCGGCAGGAGGAGGAGGTACGATATCGTCTTTTTAATTTTCCCATCAGCTCACTGTTGCATCGGCTAATACTGTGTTTGCAGATGGAGAAGGCAAAACTAGAGGGTTGAGGCCAATTAGAGACCCTGCAAGGGGAACTGGCGTCGAGTCGACGGAGGAGCTCGGAGCTCGAAGGGCGGGTCGCTGAGACAGACCGAAGAGTGAGTCATCTTACTTCGGGGCCAGGTTGCTGAGGCTGAAAGGCAGCTTGCCCTACTTCAGAGCGAACAAGATGCGACATGTGCCGAGGCTTTCCAGCTTGGCGCGGAGGAGGTTCGAACTAAAATATCTCGGGAGCATCCGGAATGGGACCTCTTCTTTTTGGATGTGGAACCCTTTGAGGCCTGTACCCCGGAGGCTGAAGAAGCTGAGTATGAGGATAATTCAGACGTTGATCTTGATGCTATTCTAGTTTCTAGTGAGGCCGTGGCTCCCGAAGGACACTCTCAGCTTGCCGCCGAGGAAACAATGATATTTGAAGTGGGTGAAATAAGCTAAGCCCCCCCCCCGAATGTTACCGAGGAGGCTGCTGGGACCGTTCCAACCCCTGATTCTTAAGGGTCACTTGTGTATTTTTCGCTTTTTAGATTTGCAACCTAGTTGAAATTTTTGATGAACGGGTCTTTCGCCTCCACTTATTTATCTTTTTGGCTGATCTTTTTATCTTAAGTTTTCTTCCGACTGCGAACAAATTATAACTCATTCGCGCTCCTAGGTCGGTTTGGTTCGGACTTAAATAAACGTCTCGGTCGAGGCTGAGGTATAAGGACAACTTGGTTTGTCCGAAGTAAAAAGATTGGCATGCTTCGGCCGAGGCATAAAATGGCCCGGCGCTGCCGAGGAATATAGTTCCGGTCCCACTCGGAGTGGGTAAGGAAATTCGTCCTACCGAAGTATAGGATAGTTCGGCTAGAAATGGCCAAGAATTGCAGGGGTATCCTGGTTAGAGCCGAGGTTAGATAGTTCGGCCTGCCCAAAGTGAAGAAATGGGCACACTTTCAGCCGAGGTACACGAAGCGGCTTTGTTGAAGAGTATATCGCCCTTGTCAGGGGCATTTACTTCGTTGGCCTTTTCCAATGCAGGTCCTTTTAACGTGCGGGACAAGCATTTGATCGCCATTGGATGGCATCATTTTCGAAAGGGGATTTTCCAGGCCTGCCCGTATCTCAAGGACCTGCAGCCGATCTCATGCATTTAAGGCTCTCGATTTGAGATCAGGGGGAGATCCCTTACCTTTCGTCATGGCTTGGGAAATGCATTTGGTGCGCTCCGGAAAGTGATTCTTTTCTTTTGCCCTTCCACGTAGCAATGGGGTAGGGTGTTTCAAATTTTAGGGCTTCCCTCTTTAATAACTGCCCCAGGCTTGCTTGCCTATAAAATGGGGAGAGCGGGCCGTGTTAGGCTATCTCCCGTGACTTTGCTCTCCTACGAAGAATTTCATGGTGTATGTGTCCCTGAGGTTGAGAGTGGAGAGAATGAGCTTGCCTTTTGCAAGTCAATTTCCTCCAGAAAGCTGGGGTGATGAAGAAGCTGCTGAAGAGTAGACCATCCTTAAGAGAGGAATTTCGGAGATCATATGGAGAGCGCACGGGAGGTCCGCAGAGATCATATGGGGAGCGCACGTATGCGCTCCCTGTGTGTCCTTCGACACTTGCCATGGGGACCGTCGGAAATGCAAAGCATGCATATCCCCATGGTAAGGGTGGACTTTTCCTTCTCCCTCGGGCTGGATCCCTTAGTTCATCCGACTGGGGAATCTTTCGCCTGTGTGAAGAGGGAGGAGAGAAGTGTGGGCTTGCTGGTTCTATGCCTTTTACGATCAGGCAGCGACCTGCAGCCCAGCATCCCACCCAGGGGAATGTCTCCCCAACATCGGCATCCACAGGTCTTCCTTCCATTTTTGGATCTCTTAGTTCATCCAGGGTACCTATGGGTGGCCAGTTCGTTCTTTGGCATCAGCTCAACAGAGCTTGTCTGGTTCCTCTAATTTCTTAGGTCTGATGTCAGAACATCATTATTAACCGAAGCTAATCGAAGTTGCTCAGTCAAGCTTTGATCTTATTTGTATTTTCTGTGCTATGATGCACTTGTAATGCCTCTCAGGAGGTTGTAACTCTTTTCATTGATGAAGAAATAAAGAAAGCTTTATTCTTTCTTCTTTTAGCACCTGCTTCTTTTTTCGATGTGATCGTGTTGAGAGTTGCTACTCCCATATCATGCTTTTTTGTGCCATAACATATTTCGGCGGCTCTCTTGCTACTTTGTTTTTGCTAAGATGAATGTTCGGTCCTCAGTGGAGGAAATGTTCGTCCCTGTTTAGGTCAGAGGTAGACCTGGGTGGTCCTATGGACCCACATGGTAAGCATGATCTCGTTTGCAGAACGAAGCAGGTATTCCTTCGGAAAGAAATAGCTCGTACGACCTTACTGTTGAGTAGAAGGAGGTTACTTACTTCTGCCGAAGTATCATAGGGCGCCCGAGTGACGTCGAGGTATTTGGGAGATTGCCCAATTAGGCCGAAGTTTCAGGGTTGTGTCCCTTGGTTCGGCTGAGACCTCGGGATTTATTCAGGAATATATCACTTGGCTCGATTGAGGCTTCGAATAATATGCCGCTCGGTATAAATGAGGCATCAGGGAATATATCACTCGGTTTGGCCGAGGCTTCATAAGGAATATATTTTACTTGGCCCCGCCAAGGTACGGAGGTCGCTCGGTGTTGCCGAGGATTTACGAAATTGCCTCTTATTGCAACTGTAGATTCGGGCGTGGACGGCCGAAAAGGGTGGAGAGCTATCCGAGCGATGTAGGGGGTGACCGAGGCCTGTAAATCGGCCATCTTCGAAGTGGGCGAGCCATGTTTCTCCAATGCCGGTCGCTGATGCACCTTTTTCCTATTTTCCACATTTTTTCAAGGATATTTAATTCGACGGGGTTTGGCAGACTTTCGAGGATATTTAATTCGAAGGGGTCCGGCAGATCGAAGGGAGTCTAGTCCCAAAAAAGGGAAGCCTCTTGAGCGCCTCAACGTTATTAATGATCCTCTTTGACGAGGGGCGAAACTCTTCGCTTCCCGCGAGTGCCTACTGAGGTGGTGACATGTGGCGAGTTTCCGCGAGTTGAAATTAATGGCCCGGGCGATCGAAATACTTGCCAGAAATAGTTTAAATATGGATGGGGGATGCCATCGTTAATCACATTTTCTGTTGGCCTCCCTAAGCTTGGGATAGCAGGATGGCTTCTAAGGATGGAGGGAGGTCTACTGGAACGCCAGGTAACGGCGGCAGCAGCCACGGGGGGCCCCATAGGAGCCGCACTTCAACAACCTTCGATGGGGAGGTTTTGGCATCACTATTCGCAGACCGCGAATGACACCAGAGGGCGGCCAAAAAATATCTGGCTGTCTCTATGAGAGAGATCGAGCTCCTTCGTTGGACCAACAGCCGGCTGGAGGGGCAAGTAGCATCCCTCCAATGACAGATTGTCGAGTCAGCTCTGCGGCATGGGGAGAGCTCAACAGCGCCCGGAGAAGATGACAAGCCCTAGTGAGGGCTCATGTATCTTTTTCTTTCCTTTTTGTTGTCCCGATGAATGAAAAGAAGAATTTTCGCAACTTGTTCGCTGCTATTTTCAAGATGTTTATTCTCATCACTCGGTCTTGGCCGAGGCTTCCAATATCAAGAGACGCACTTCGGCTCTGGCCGAAGCTTTTAATATCAAGAGATGCACTTCAGCCCTGACCGAGGCTTTTAACAAGAGACGCACTTCGGTTCTGGCTGAGGCTTTTGATAAGAGATGCACTTCGGCCCTGACCGAGGCTTTTAACAAGAGACGCACTTCGGTTCTGGCCGAGGCTTTTATTCGTAAGAAATGCATTCCGGCTCTAGCCAAGGTTTACGCACTTCGGCTTTGGCTGGGGCTTATAATATCAAGAGATGCACTTCGGCCCTGACCGAGGCTTTTAACAAGAGACGCACTTCGGTTCTGGCTAAGGCTTTTGATAAGAGATGCACTTCGGCCCTGACCGAGGCTTTTAACAAGAGACGCACTTCGGTTCTGGCCGAGGCTTTTATTCGTAAGAAATGCATTTCGGCTCTTGCCGAGGCTTACGCACTTTGGCTTTGGCCGGGGCTTATAATATCAAGAGATGCACTTCGGCCCTGACCGAGGCTTTTAACAAGAGACACACTTCAGTTCTGGCTGAAGCTTTTAATATCAAGAGATGCACTTCGGCCCTGACCGAGGCTTTTAACAAGAGACGCACTTCGGTTCTGGCCGAGGCTTTTATTCGTAAGAAATGCATTCCGGCTCTAGCCGAGGCTTACGCACTTCGGCTTTGGCCGGGGCTTATAATATCAAGAGATGCACTTCGACCCTGACCGAGGCTTTTAACAAGAGATGCACTTCGGTTCTGGCCGAGGCTTTTGATAATAGATGCACTTCGGCCCTAACCGATGCTTTAACAAGAGACGCACTTCGGTTCTGGCTGAGGCTTTTATTCGTAAGAAATGCACTCCAGCTCTGGCCGAGGCTTACGCACTTCGGCTTTAGCCGGGGCTTATACACTTCGGAGCCGGCCGGGCTTGTAAGCTGCCCGAATCCAGTCGAAGTTTCTTCGCCCTTCGGTCCGGTCGGGGCTTGTAAGCTGCCCGAATCCAGTCGAAGTTTCTTCACATTCGGTCCGGTCATGGCTTGTAAGCTGACCGAATCTGGCCAAAGTTTCTTCGCCCTTCGATCCGACCGAGGCTTGTAAGCTGCCCAAATCCAGCCGAAGGCTTGGAGATCACTTGGCCCCCAGCCGTACTAGGGGTGCTCGGCCATACCGAGTCTTTGTTGAATAGGACTCGGCCCAACCAAGGTACAGAGATTTAGCTCAGGACTCGGCCCAACCGAGGTACAGAGATTTAGCTTAGGACTCGGTCTAGACAAGGTACGAAGATTTCTTGCTCAAGAAGATAGCTCAGTTGTGCCGAGAATGGGTAAACAACATCTATTTTTCATTACGACTTTTTGGAAAAATGATTGTAGCGACCATGCCGTGGATAATAGAAACAAGATGCCAAAGCTGTAAATGGGGCAAGTCTATAGAAAGCATACCCTACTGATGTATATACGGAGATTGTCTGAATTCCAGGTCCGAGGAATAGATTTTCCGTTCAGATCCTGGAGCTTGTAGGTATCGGGTCTGATGACTTCCGCCACTTGATAGGGGCCTTCTCAGTTCGGAGATAACTTTCCTTGTTCTAGTGGTTTGGAGATGGATGCTTTCCGGAGGACAAGATCACCAGGTGAAAAGGATTTTCCTTTGACTCTGGAGGCATGATAGCGAGCCACTCTTTGCTGATATGCAGCTACTCTGATTCGAGCTTTCTCTCTGATCTCTTCCACTAGGTTAAGATTGGTGCGAAGCTGCTAGTCGTTAGCCTCCTCCGAGTAGCTCTCCACCTGCGGGGAAGGGAGTCCTATATCCACGGGGATGACGGCTTCCGTGCCGAAGGCCATCCAGAATGGGGTCTCTCTGGGTGGTGCGGTAGGCCCATAGGACGTGGTGAAGTTCGTCCGCCCATCTGCCTCGGGCTCTGGCAAGCCGAGCCTTGATCCCTTGAAGTAGGGTCCGGTTAGTTACTTCGGCTTCTCCGTTGGCTTGTGGATGCCCTACCGATGTGAGGCGGTGACAGATCCCATGGTCCTCACAGAAACCTCGGAACTTTGGGTTATCAAACTACTTGCCATTGTCGGTGATGATGGTATGCGGGAGGCCGAAGCGATAAATAATGGATCTCCATACGAAGTCCTTGGCCTGAGCTTCGGTTATCTGGGCAACTACCTCGGCCTCGACCCACTTGGTGAAGTAGTCAATGGCGAAAAACAAGAACTTTCTCTGTCCAGTGGCGAGGGGAAAAGGGCCAAGGATGTCCATACCCCACTTAGCAAAGGGCCAAGCAGAGGAAATAGAGACCAAACTGGCGGAGGGGAGCCTCTGGATATTAGAATGTCTCTGATAGGGGTCACAAGCTCGAACGAGATCGTTAGCATCCTTTTACATGGTGGGCTAATAATACCCCTGGCACAACACCTTGTGGTATAAGGATCGGCTCCCCAGATGGTTGCCACAAATTCCCTCATGTACCTCCCGAAGAGCATAATCAGCCTCAGATGGGCGAAGGCACTTGAGTAGCTGCATGGAAAAGGATCGTTTATACAGCTGTTCGTCGATCAGCATATAATGGGTGGCTTGCAATTTCAGCTTTCTTGCTTCCTTTCGGTCAGCTGGGAGCGACCCGTCTTTAAGATACTTTAATATGGGGTCGAACCAGGATGGTTCAGCCTCGACCTGCATCACTCGGTCAGCCTCCGCGATGCTAGGATTTTCCAGAATCTGTAGGGGAACTTCCGCTCAGAATCCATCGATTCTGTAGTTGCCAGTCGAGACAGTAGATCAGCGCATGCATTCTCGGATCTTGGGATCTGAATGACTTCAAGTTCAGAGAAATGGGAAAGTAAGTTCCATACCTTTTGAAGATACCGAATCATGTTTGGCTCCCGGGCCTCGAACTCGCCCCGCACGTGACCGACTACCAATTGAAAGTCAGTAAAGGCATTCAACTTCTCCACTTTAAGGTTACGGGCGATTCAGAGTCAGTGAGCAGAGCTTCATACTCGGCTTCATTATTGGAGGCTAGAAAGGAGAAGCGAACGCCGTACTCGAAAGTTGCCCCCTCTGGGCTGGTGAGGATTAGGACAGCGCCGAAGCCATTGGCATTAGATGATCCGTCAACGTGGAGTAGCCATAGGGCGTCAGATCTCGGGTGCTCAGAGGAGTCCATAGTGGAGCCATCCTCTGGGATAGTACATTCGAGGAGGAAATCAGCTAGAACCTGGGCTTTGATGGTCGGGCAAGGTTGGTATCAGACGTCATGCTCACTTAGCTCAATGACTTATTTAGCCATTCTCCCTGATGTTTCCAGACGATGGACCACCGCTTTGATGGGTTGGTCAGTGAGGACCATCACAGAATGTGCCTGGAAATATGGTCGCAGCCTCAGAACTGACGTTATCAGGGCTAAAACCAACTTCTCGATCCAGGTGTACCTTGTCTCGGCATTTCAGAGCAGTTTGCTGACATAATAGATCGGCTTTTGGGTCTTGTTCTCTTCTCTGACCAGCACTGAGCCAACTGCGCCTTCTGAAATTGCTAAGTACATAAACAACATTTCCCCGGGATTCAGACTGCTGAGGAGGGGTAGAGAGCCGAGATACCTCTCGAGGTCCTCGAACGATTTCTAACACTCAAGAGACCATTGAAAATTCTTGGCTGATCGGAGAGCTTTAAATAAGGAAGGCATCTCTCAGCTGATTGAGCCATGAAGCGGTTGAGGGCCGCGATCCTACCAGTCAGCGCTAGACCTCTTTGACGGACACTGGGGGCGCCATTTGCCGAAGGGCCTAAATCTTCTGCAGATTAGCCTCAATGCCCTGCTGAGAAACCATGAAGCCCAGAAACTTCCCAGAATTGACACCGAAGGCGCACTTAGTTGGGTTGAGCTTCATCCGATATTTTTGAAGCATCGCAAAGCTCTCAGAGAGATCCTCAATGTGCCGGGATGCTTCTTTGCTTTTGACCAGCATGTCGTCAACATGTACCTCCATGTTTCAGCCAATTTGCTCCTTGAAGACCTTGTTAATTAGCCTTTGGTAAGTAGCACCTGTATTTTTCAGACCAAAAGGCATGACACGGCAACAATAAGTACCTCGGTCGGTTATGAAGGCGGTCTTCTCTTCATCCTCTGGCGCCATTCGGATTTGGTTGTAGCCCGAATAGGCATCCATGAAGGTCAGCATCTGATGACCTGAAGTAGCATCTACAAGTTGGTCGATCCGAGGGAGAGGGAAGTTGTCTTTCGGGTATGCTTTGTTGAGGTTGGTGAAGTCGATGCAGATCTACCACTTACCATTCGACTTCTTCACCATGACAACATTTGACAGCCAATTAGGATAGTTTACCTCCCGAATGAAGTTTGCCTTGATAAGTTTATCGACTTCTTCCTCAATTGCCTTCTGTCGCTCAGAGGCGAAGCTCCTTTTCTTCTGGTTTATGGGCCGAGACATCTCGTCCATATTAAGATGGTGGACGAGAATGTCTGGGCTGATCCCCGGCATATCAGAAGCGGACCAGACGAAGACATCAGCATTCCTTCTGTTGGTCCAGATAGCAACCCAAGAGGGGGGATGAATTGGGTTTTTTAAAAATTTAAACTCTTTTGAAAGATAACCCCAGCGGAAATAAAAACTTAGATTCACAAATTAAAACTGAACAACCACAAATAGAGAGTTGAAGATAAAGAGACAATCACGGCAAACACAGGAGATTTTATAGTGGTTCGGTGTACCTACACCTACGTCCACTCCCAAGTACCTCTTGGGTCCACACTATAATCAAACTGATTACAGCAGAGTTGTTTTGCAAGCTCACAACTCGAACTTGTTATTTTCCCGGGTGCACAACGAACCCAGCTGGTTTTCAAGGCTCACCAGCACAAAACCTATCACCACAAGCTAATGCTTGCACAAGGCTAACAGCCTCAACTGAATCAATCACCAGATTGACCCAGCAAACAGTATTTGTTTTTACAAAAAAGCTCCTTCAATGAGCAAATATACAATAATGAAACAATAATAAGAGATTAGGAATCAAAGCCTGATTCGCAGATCTTGGTGGCTTCTTCCTTCTCTTCCTTTGAATGGATCTTTGAATGGATCTTCCTTCAAGATGCTCTTGAGACTCAGAAGATCAGAAAAACTAGGGCTTCTTCCTTCTCTTGAGATTTCTTCTAAATAGAACAGCAAAGGCTTGGAATCTCTTCTCTTCTTTTGGGGAATCAGTATGATCTTTCCTTACAAGTTTTCCCTCTTTTCTTTTCTGATAGATCTCAAAGGTTTTCTCTATTCTTTTCTTTTTGCCTCTCTTTCTTCTTTTTGGGATGCAATCAACCCTCTTCTTATAGATCCGATTAATCCACAAATAGTGTGAAACTATCCGTTAGAAGCAAGTGTAAAAGGATTAGATCCATAAATAACAATAGCCGTTGGGATTAAAATAGATAAAGATAAAGTTTAGAGTCGTTCTGACAGTTCTGGAGCCGTGTCTGACATTCTGGAGTCGGCTCTAACTTTTCTGGAGTCGGCTCTAACTCGAAATTCTTTAATCCGCTCGATCTGGAGTCGTCTCTGACTTTTCTGGGGTCGACACAAAATTCTTCTGGAGTCGACTCTAACAGTCTGGGAGTCGACTCTAAGTCGTGGCCTGAAAATCCATCGTTCTGTTTTTTCTGATAGAGTCGGCTCTCACAGTCCCGGAGTCGACTCTAAGTCTGTGCCGTTTTCGGAGTCGGCTCTGTGATTCCATGTGTCGACTCTAATGTCTGCAATCTTACCTTGACATTAGATTCAAACCAGAACTTGATTTCCTCTTGATTTTGATCATCAAATAGACTTATAATCTGAAAAACTTAATCAAAATCATTAGTAACATCAAATGTTATACTCAAATAGTTTTGTTAATCATCAAAATCCTCAATTGGGTCAACAATCTCCCCCTTTTTGATGATGACAAAAACTTTGAGTATATGCATTAAAAAATTCATTTGAATTGAGAATTATAGACATTGTTAAAGCTTAGAGACTTCCTAATAGAGAATTTGATGCCAATATTCAAAATGAATAAAAATAAACAAAACTTGACATCAATCAAAATGATTTAACTTTTATATGGAGAAATTTATTAAGCTCCCCCTGCATTGAATAGCTCCCCCTATGTAGATAAACTGAATTCTTTAAAAAATCTTCTCAGAATTGTTCTTCATTTTCTTTCTCTTCATTTTCTTTCTCTCTTATATTCTCTTTCTTATATGCATATACACTTATCTCTCCCCCTTTTTTGTTATCAACAATAAGGTGAGTTTAAAAGCAATAAAGAATGTTATAGAGCGAGGATGTTGGTTCGAATAATCATAAAGATAGGAAACTTCATTCATTGACATTCAATCAAAGATAAATTTGAAATAAAAGTGTAATTGTATTCCAAAGCAAGATTCATTACATGTATTCTAAAATGACAGATTTAAGTATGTAAATCCTAGATACATGCTAAGAAAAAGAAAGCAAGAAATCCTAAGATACAACCTAGGATTGAATATCAAAATCAAATATGCTTATACACAATTTTCTTTAATGTCCAATCATTTCCATAACATCATCTTTTTGGGTCTTCTTAAAACTTTCAAGACAAGCTTCAATTTGAGAGACGGCGAGGTCGATATCTTTCTTCAGTTGACTGGTAGCATGAAGATAAGTTCCAGAACCGTCTGCAATGCCTTCCATCCTTTCAAAAATTTTATGAAGATCAGTGCTAAAGGATTCGACGGAATTGCTAATTGAAAAAGAAATCATGTCAAGTCTTGAATTAATCTCATCCTTTAATTGATTGAACTCCTCTCTTAATTTACACATATCATTTGTTCTTGACTGTCATACTCAGCCAGTAAAGCTCTGAGCTGACCTATTTGCTCCTCAGAAAATCTTTCAGATGCCAATGCTGACTGATGTGGAAGTTGAGAGCTAGGTCCAGCTTCTGAGGGTCCAGCAGATGGTCCAGCAGAAGAAGGTCCAGCAGATGGTTCAGGAATGTCTTCTCCTCTGACTTCCTCAACTCTAACCTCTTCAGCTCTGGCCTCATGTCCTCTTTTTATCCAGTTTCCATTTTCTTTTCTAAAGCCCATTCGGTGAATTGTAGAGACACTATAGTAATCTGTATGTCTTAATTTTCTTAGTGGCTCATTGTCCATTATAAGTACACCTTGGCTTCTGAATACCAATGTTAAAACCATACCATATGGCAATGTAGATCTCTTCTTAGTAGCTGCCTCCGCCATATAGCCTATCATCATTTCAGCAAGATTTACAGGTCTACCAGTGAGTATGCAGTCCATCAATAAGATGTCTCGCTCCGAGACATATTCAAACCTTCCGATTTTAGGAAATAGAATTCTTCCACAGATATTGTGAAGTAATCTGAGTTCCAAATTAAGTTGATTTGCCAAGATTTCCTCAAACTCAGAAACTTCTCTCCCTAACATCCTTGATAGTGCACCTCCTCTATCTTCATGATGATATTCAACAAGGCCAACGGTAGGCATTTCCAATAGATTACCAAGGGATTCGGCTGTGATGATTACCTTTGTTCCTCTTACAACACTCACTAAGCCTCCCTCTCCTCTACATAAATCATTATAAAACTCTCTACTAGGGCAGGGTAAGTAGGGATATCCAAAGAACAGACCTTCTCCCATCCCATTTCTTTCAACAACCGCCCAATAGCAAAGCCCTCCGAAATAAAAAAGTTAAAATCAACTTTTCTTCCGGTAGTAATGGCCTTACCAGCTAATTGGTCGACTCGAGGAGAAGATGGTGAGGGTGGAGAGTCATCTTGAGTGGCAGATGAAGAAGATGACGAAGGTTGCCTCCGATTTGAACGGCGCTTCGTCGGAACAGTCGAACCACCAATGATAGCACGCCTTTTGGGAGCCATGGATTCGATTGGAATGAGTAATCAAGGGTTTTGAGGGATTTGGAGGGTTTGGAATCAGTTTGGAACAGCTTTAAAAGGTTTAGGAGACGATAGAAATCGTTTGGGGTCGACTCCGCCCTTTTTATTTTGACCTAGTTCCACTTAGAGTCGACTCCCGAAAATGAGGTGTCGGCTCCGAACCAGAGAATCTGTCAGCGCCCGAATTAGAGTCGGCTCTACAGAAGCCAGAGTCGGCTCTAATTGCCCAGACAGAACATCAAAATAAGAAGGTGTCGACTCCACAAACTGCAGGTGTCGACTCCACAATAGTTTCAGAGAAAAATCAAATTTCAAGGATCTGAAACTGATCAAATTAATCATCAAACTCTAGATAAGTGTTCCTTAATAATTGGGGAAACAATGAATCAAATTTCTAGATAGATTTCCTTATTGGACAAAGAGGATTTTCAAGAAATTATTGAAGTCTAGATAGTTGTTGTCCTTAAGAGTTTCAGAAAATTATTCTAAAGGATCACAAACTCCTAATTCTCCTCTAAGATAGCAAAATCTCTCCTCACTCAAAGGTTTGGTAAAAATATCAGCTAATTGATCATTAGTATTAACATATTCAAGACAAACATCTTTGTTAGTTACATGTTCTCTAATAAAGTGATGTCTAATTTCAATGTGTTTAGTTCTTGAATGTTGAATTGGATTTTTAGTTAGATTGATAGCACTAGTATTATCACATTTAATAGGTATTTTATCAAGTGTGATACCATAATCTTCAAGTTGTCGCTTAATCCAAAGGATTTGAGCACAGCAACTTCCAGCTGCAACATACTCTGCCTCAGCAGTGGATAATGCAACCGAATTTTGCTTCTTGCTAAACCAAGAGATTAAGTTACTTCCTAAAAGTTGGCATACCCCACTTGTACTCTTTCTATCTAATTTACAACCAGCATAGTCAGAATCAGAATAAGCAATCAATTTTAAGGTTGAGTCTCTAGAATACCATAATCCTACATTTTTAGTTCCATTTAAGTATCTAAAGATTCTTTTAACAGCAAGTAAATGTGATTCCTTAGGATTAGATTGATATCTTGCACATAAGCAGACAGAAAACATGATATCTGGCCTACTTGCAGTTAGATAAAGAAGTGATCCAATCATACCTCT